>OX579633.1:23848012-24095625 GCA_951230915.1 Antitrichia curtipendula | reverse complement strand
CAACCATGATACTTTCTAGAACCATGAACACCTAACTAAACCATGATAGACATTTAAAAATTCTATCTCAAAATCCTAGGGCAATTGACCTCCTCTCACTCCACAAGGCATAACTTTCACACACAAAGTTAAAATGGTGCAAGTAATAATTTGTTAGATTTACAACAACAAGAACATTTTTCCCAAACTTTACAACCAAATTCTCTATACATTGATTGTAACCTCTCTCCCATTCACAGCAAAAACTCTAAAGCCCCAAACAACTATGTGAGGGTGGAGAAGGTCTCCCCCATTATCTTCTTTTCAAGATGACACATTAGCCTAAGTTTAGCCACATAGGCATCTCTCCACCTACCGGTTGAAACATTTATCCCCTATAACTCTAACTCAACTTCCCGCATGGGGCTATAAAATAACAAAACAAGATAAAGAAAGACAAAATAATCTCTACCTTTCTTTTTCTACAACATAGCCAAATAAAGCTAAATTTTAACCTTTCTAAATAAAGAAAGGATAGGAAAACTTTCAAGATAGAGTCTTATAGTTATAACCAGAGATACAAAATCCTCAGCATCCCACAACTGATCATCAAGTTGTAGACTTGGTTGGCTGTCAATGTCCGTTGAAGACTGCCCAACATGTTCATGTTTGGTTCCTACTAAACTCGTTGACTGTTGCAGGTGAACCATGACTTAGCACTTGCTAGTGAGAGCAAGAATTAATCAACCAACTAGACACCTCCCCCCCGAGCTAGTGACAAGATGCGATACACACAAGATTTGTTAACAAGCCCCCAAAACCATTGGCATAGAAATAAGCTGTGGTTTTCACCAAGCCCCCATCTTTTTCTTTCTTTAATTCCTTTCCATGCAAGGTTCTTTATTCAAACCCAAACAAACCCCATAGAAAACAAGATTTCTATATGGAAAAAAAATATTTTCATCACGACAACGTTAGGATTGGATCTTGATTTTTCATCATCGTCATGTCTGTCCAGATCTGACATGATGGTAATAACTCTAGGTGGGGGAAGGAAATCAACAAAAAGTATTGGAGCAAGCTCCAATATATGCCAAAGCAATTGAAAAGGAGATTTCTAAGACCTTGTAGCTTTTCAAAGAAGACCATGAATAAATCATGTAGAAGAAAATGAAAAAATGGTCCGTCTTCAAGAAGAAACAAGAGCGTAAGAAAATGAAGAAAATTAAAAAATAAAAGTCTCGAAATCTATAAATGCAAATTCTAAGTTTTCAAGAGGAAGGAGGTTGGGCAGGGGACCAAGCACACGACAAGGGTCATGGTACTGTAGGGAAATGTGAACAATAGAGACTAATGAAAAATTAAATGTCTACCTACCTTAAATTGGAACCCGCCTTCTAATTCCCTTATCGCCTAGTCCTCCAATTGCCATATAGTGTCCATCTTTGTTTACGTAGTACAATGTATGTTTAGGGAATTTGTATTTTGGATGCAATCATGTTTTCTTTCTGTTGCTTGCATTGCTCTAAGGCAGAAGTTGAACGAATGCCGAGAAATTGCGGTAAAGATCTTTCAATTTTTTGAATCTCCTCATTAATTTTGGAGCATGATTTTTACTATGCTTATTGAATGAGCTCAGTATTGACCTTGGTCAATGCTAAATAGGAGAGTCAGAAGGATTTGATACTTTACTATATAGAACTATCAATGGATAAGTTTTTTTTGGTTTGGTTCAATTTTTGTTGCCATTAGTTTTATAAAGTGGTCCTTTCCTATGGTTCTATGGTTAACTACAATTGACCTTGAGGTTGGTTCACATTAGGCCTTATGCTAAAATTGATTTGAATAGGTAATATGCGAATTGTTTGGTAAAAGGCCTCATTTCAAACTTGATGCAGTGATGAACCAAGTATTTGGATGCAATTGTTTTTCATAGTGCCACAGTGTTCACATATATACTGCTTTTGTCATCCAATCACAGATAACAATCGATAAGATGGCGTGTTATTCACACCACCATTTGCACTTTTCTCAATTGAGAGTTGAGTTCAAACTTTTTTGTTGCAAGCCCCTAGCTTCTTCATAAACACACTGTATTCGTCTGTGTTTAGGCAGATTGTGAGACGATGGTCGGCTTCTTTATTTTGTCACTCAATAGAGAGGAATCCGTAGGTCATTGGTGCTCCATCTTGCTGTGGGGTTTGATGGCAAAGAAAGGTTTTCCTTGCTTGTAGATTTGCGTGAAGTTGACATTTGCAAGCTATGTATCCCAAGCTTGAAGTGATTAATTTATGATTGTTGAAAGCAAATTGTGACGATGTAAGTGCTTTGTGCATACTACGAGTGATGAAGAAAAATCAATCTTCTGGGACCGCTTCTACTGCGGAGGAGTTGTTGTCGTCAACAATGGCCAATTTTTGTTCCATTTGTGTGTATTCTTGATTCTTACAACACCATTATTTTATATTGCATGTAAGAAGTGGCCACTACAAAAGAGCGCACTTAACTTTCTAATATCTTCATTTCTAGATGGTTTCACATTTATGTAACTGCGGCTGAGTAATGAATTCCTACTGCAACTTTTGCATTACGTTTGGGAGCAAATACTGCTTTTAAGTGACCCACCTCGTTGATTCGGGTCCTAACACATACACACAATTTGAATAGCCTAGAAATATAACTTTAGTAACACTATCCATACCTTGCACTTAACATCCAATGCAAACACACCTTTGGCCAATGCTATTGATCTTGACCAAAGTCGCTTGAGTTGTTAGGATTTACATAAATCCTAAATCCTAAATCATTGTCCCTAGGATTTGCATATAAGGGCATGTGGTAGATTTATCTTATATCACAAGTATCAGATTGAAGTCACGTCCAATTGGATTGATATTTTCACCTTTCGTATCAATTTTCTTTGACATTCCAATTTCAACTCACGTAAAGGTGTTGGGAGTGGAAGTATCTGAAAAGTTGTTTGTTTATTTTGTAGGCCTTGAGGTTAGTATCAACTTTTTTTTTAATTGTAGGTTTGAAGCTCAACAATTGTAACAATTGTGCAATTTTTATTAGTCTAACATTTTGAATGTTGTAGAGTTTTTGAAGATACCTTCTTTATACTCGGTAGTTTAATGTTGGATATTACAGGTTGTTTTGCCTCCATTGAAATCAATTCTTATCACCTCAGCTTTTTTGTGGTTATTGATATAACATTTGATTCGAGGTGTTTGCGGAGTGATTGTTGGCCTCATTCATAGATACAGTATAGCCAACATTAAAGAAATAGGGGTACGACATTATCTTTTTTCATGAAGTAATATAATTGTAGGTTTTCATTCCCTTTTGTTTGTTTGTTGACTCCATGATGACAGGATGTAGTAGTGTTTGGATAAAGTATGTGAATTGTTATTGTGTAGCAATGCAATCTTTTGTGGTTGTTGGTCTTGCATTTTTTGCCTAGCACTTTTGTAGAAGCAGTGGTACTTTTTTCCTCAGGGATTTCTCCCTAGATGGTGTAAAAAATGAAGACCAACAAATCAACAAAAATAGAGTCCTGAAATGGTTATCAGCACGAGGTGGATGGATTTGTGTAATTTCATTTCAATTTATTTTTTAAAGAAATGTGTCTTGTCATAATATGGTATGGTACTTGTTGTCTTTTGTGTATATTTCAAAAAGTATGTCATTCATTTTGATAAGGGCAATATTTTTTCTTTGAAAATTTACAGATTGAGTCATGCTAGAGAAATTTTGGAAAGCACTTGCAAGCAATCACCAACACCTCCTATCATTTTTTACTGCTCCATATCCACTTGAACCTAAGAAATTCATTGGAGCTTGTGATTTGTAATTTCTAAAGGTGAAATGACATTGTATGCGGTGGCTTTGCATGTAGTAATATGATCCAAATTCACAATCATGCAACACTTTGTAGTTGGCGATGAGAAAATGGAGGATACAAATGTCATTAATGTACAAAGTAGGCACAAATATAGCATCTAGTACACATATAGTGGATAATATGCATGCATAGATGAGTATACAAAAGTAGCCAAATTATAAAAAATTTAAGTTCCATAATGGAAATGTAGTGATATTTGTATTTTATTAGCCATTCATATTTTAGTGTATGAATATATTGCAAATCCATTTTGAGCTTCAGTAGCTTGTGAAGTGAAGGAATGTTGTTTGTTTCATTTCAATGATACACTAAAAGTGCATTAATTTATTGACCAAATTAGCAAAAATTCAACACAAAAGTATTTATTTATTTTATTAATTTGGTCAAGTGAAAAGTGTAAAAAAATATAAAAAATAAATGCAATCCGTCCATATACAAATTGGAACATGGCAGTTGCCACATCATCCTTTAAAATGCCACCTAGGCAGCCATGCCATGGAAGCTACAAGGTGCCAAGGGGTTCAAGCCTTGCACTCCTTGCTTTTAGTGGAAGGCCTTAACCCTTCACCGCCGAAGCTCTAACCATGTCATAAAACAACCTTGCTTTTCAAGTGTTATAAGTCTAAATGTGAGTAAGATATGAAAATCTCAACCATACAATATTGTAGTGTGAATATTGTAGATAGAGTAAATAAAATTTGGGGTCATTAGACCGTATAGATTGAAAGATTATAATGTTTTAGTGTTGAAAAAAGATGCTGAAATCTTCCTAAAACCACATATGGAGGTGAAATTCGATTTCTAAACCTACTCAAATGAAAAAACTTTATACTACAAAGTGATTCTAAACCAAAAGACAAACACTTTGGTGGAAAAAAAACACATTTAATTGACTCATTGCGTTTGCAAAATTGTTTTGAAATGTCAAAAAACAGTGAAAAAAGTAGCAAAAAAACACATCTACAGCTGAACCTACCTCTTCTAAAATGCTTCTCAGTCAATCATATCTTCTTGGATTGATATGAAATTTTTACCACAAGAACTAGACTAGTATGTGAAACTTTTCCAACAAAAATTATTGAAAAAAAAACTTTTCTGAAGAATTTATAAGCCACCAAAGTTCACTGTAATGCAAAAATGTCTGGATTTTGAACTTTGAATTGCTCCCAAGCATTCAAACCAACTTGGATTGACATGAAAATTTTACCACAATAATTAGACTTCAAGGGGAACAGAATCCAACAAATTTTATTGAAAAAAAACATTGAATGAAGGAGATACAAGCCCCCGAAGCTGCAGCCTTCAAATGCGGTTTGGTGAATTCAAATTGAACCTATGAACTTCGATTGGCTTTCAATAAATCAGTAAATATTGGATTGATCTGAAAATTTTACCACATAAACTAGAAGAGAGAGCGCAACTTTACCAACAAGTTTTATTAAATTCGAACATCGGATGCAAAAGTTACAGCACTTTGAATTTTCTGTAAGGACACTTTTCGTCCCCTGCGGCGATGAGGGGTTAACCAGTACACTATGCATCCACTTACATGTACATGCATGGGTTACAATTTTATTTATTTAGTTTTTGCTATTTTTTCCATTTGGTTTGTGAACTCAACAGACTTCACAATTCATTTAAGCATAGTAAAACAACTTTTTTCAAAAAACTTTAAACTAACAAAATTTGGAAAATCAAGTTAACTTCATCTCCAAAAATCCATTTGAGATTTCGACCCTCTAATCAAAAGTTATGAACATAATTTAAAGAGGACGTTTAAAATTGTCGAAGAAAATGTCCATTCCAAACCCTCTCTGAACTTTGTCCATAACTTTTGTTTAGAGGGTTGAAATCTCAAACAGATATTTTGAGATGAAACATAGCTTAATTTTACACTTTTTTTTGTTCAAATTTTTTGAATTTTTTTGTTTTATTATTCCTAATAACTTTGAATTTTGCTGAATTTAAAAATCCCCAAATTGTAAATGATTAAGTTAAAAAAGTAAATTCCATCAATGTACATAGAATTCTAACCTTGATGATTTAACCTATAAATTTCCAAGCCTTTTGAAGTGTGTTTTTCCTATGAAAAAAGACCATGGGCTTATGGTTATACCCAATGAAGAAGATTGTCTTTTTTCTTCTAAATCTAACTATATAGATGTTAAAAAAGCTTGCTTATTAGTGTGTATTCCAATTTTGAGTGTGAAATTGTATAGGAGTTGTGAGATTATAACAAGAGAAATGTAATTATCCTACTTTTAGTATGCTTTCCCTCTCGACAATGTTTGAGAAATTTGTGTATAAGAATTTTTGGAGGTTGGAGGTAACATGAACAACTAAAAATTGTGTTAGCACACTGAAATGTACTTTCAAAAACCAAAGTTCAAATAAGAGCTATCAAACTCATTATACAATCCACCTTGCACGTGTTGAAATGCAATTTTTTTATAAGTAGAAATTGCAAATAACTCCAAATCAACACTTGCATGTTTAAATTTTCATTGAAATAATCTTGAAAAAAAATTATTCTTTCCATTGGAACCATTTTCAAAGCAAATGGATACTTCCAATTTTTTAGATCTCAAATCAAGTGAAATTGACAAACTTTGTTCAAAGCTGGGAAATGTAAAATTGACAAGCTGTACTCTTCACTAATTGTAAAAATATGCATTTGAGGGCCTCTCAAAAATAAAATATTTATCTTCTACATTAAAAAATGAAAGCTTCTAATAGTTAACCTTCAAAACTGCCTTTAATCTTTTTTAAACAGTCAAACGAATTTAATTTTCCACACCAAAATGAGCTCTCAATTTCAGATCAATCATATATGGTCAAACATTTAGGAGTTAAACATTGTCTGAATTACAAAAACTGATTTCAAACTTTTTTTCAAACTCTTGTAAGTCAAAATAAACAAAAAAAAAGTATTGATTTCTTTTGTTGATTTGGACATTGCACTAATCAAATCAACAAAATTCTTTGACTATTTTATTAACTTCTGCCAAACTTAACTAAAAACTGTAAAAACGGACAATACAATATCTACTTCAACAAAAATTGGTTGATGTTTTGTTGATTTGATCATTGTTTTTCTACTAGTGCTTGCAGTGAAGATTTGTTGCTTAAGTTTGTAGTAGAATAGCCTAATATGTGTGAGTTTTGTGTAGCGCCTCGGTAGGCATGACAACATCTGAAAAACTTAGCAATGTCTCAATTTTAGTGTGGGGACTTCCTGAGCTGTTGTGGTGGTGACAATAATGAGGTCCTTTGTGGTTTGTGCAAATAGAAGTTTGTTTTTGGAGTAGAGATGATCCTCATGCTAATATATACGAGTTATAATTAATAATAATATATTTTTTGTTATTATTATGATTATTACTTCTATTGTTATGATTATATTGCACTATGATATATTGAATTCTGTTATGAATGAGCATTCAATCTAAATAATACGTATTAATCCCTAAAGGACCATTGTCCCTTTGGGAAACAAACTGGATTTTAGGCTAGTACCTATATTCTCAATTTGTATCATGATTTTTTTATAATAAATTTGAATATAAAAAAATTGATTATCTTTGTGGGAATATACATATATATTTTTAATTGGTGTTTGGAAACAAAAGTTATGCCTAGATAAGCTCAAAATAGGGGAGACCAGACAACAAAAAAGAAATTAAAAAATTTTAAGTTAAATTTTTTTTTCCTCATAGATTGTATTTTTGTCTACATAGAAATCTTTGATTCATTTCATTTGGAGAAGTGATGTAAGAGTTATGGACAATCTTGATTTGGAAGCAATCTAAGCATCTTTTTAGAAAAATCATTTGTAGGATTCATTTCTGAATGTATTTTTTACAAATTTAAGAAAAAAGTTCTACATGGTTTAATTTGATTTTTGAAACAATCTCACCATTGGAATTAGTGAAATTTAATTCCATCTTAGAGATATTAATAATTTGGATTCTCCTTCTATCTCGTACCTACTTCTACTTAACAATTTCATTAAGATTGAAAATTAAGTTTTTTTGAACCCCAAACCCACCCACCCACCTTTCCTAGACTCTCTACTCAATCCTCACTATAAAAATCTAAAATTCAAAACTTTGTAGTGCAAAGCATTTAAGTTAAGAAGGTTCAAATTCAAATAATCTAGTATTGCAATGTAAAAGAAACTTGTTTTTTCCACTAAAACGTAGATATCTTGCAATTTCTGCAATCAAAATTTCTGAAAATTATTCCACACATTTTCATACTAGTCAAGTATAAGATCCTACGATATAGATGTGCAAAAATAACCAAATTTTAAAGTTTTTTACTCTTTGCAATAAAAATGGCAGTTTTGAGTATAATTTGACAAAAAGAAGGCCTTGGTCTTCTAGGGGTTAAGTACATAATTGTACGTAGAATACAATGTTACGTGTTAATTGAAGAATAAATAAGTGAAATTGAAATGGAGCGAGACCATTGAACCCGCACTTGCTTCAAAATTTGGACCTTCAATTGCCCTAAATCTCAAATCCATGGTCACCTTTAATCTTTGACCCGCAGTAGCCCTGGAATTTTGCCCCATGGCTGCCCTTAATTTCAGACTTGCGGTCACCCACTTTAGACCCGCATGTACGCCTACCCGTAGTCGCCCATAGTAACATTGGCCATGTCAATTTTGAGAGCCAGTCATATAGAACAAATTGTTTTCTCAAGGGATAAAAAAAATTGAAATCCTACATCCTTATTTAATGCCAATATTTTCCATACTCAATGTTTGTCCTATGCAACATGTGCCATCAGATGTCTATTAGACCGTGACTTCAAGTCTAGAGTAACCTTGGATGGGCGACCTCTTATGTAAAGCACCTTTGGATGGGCAACCTTTTGTCTAGGGTGACCTCAGGTGGAAGTAGAAGCTATTGCCTCCTTTTTGTCCAAAAAATTAAAAAAAAATTGGTTCTATGGACGACTCTAGGACTAGGGCAACTTCTTGTCTTGGATGACTTAGAACTTGTGGATGGCTTCTTGTCTAGGATGACCTCAAGTGGAAGTGGGAGCTATCACGTACTCTCTCCAAAAATAGCTATGCTTTGTGTAGAATCATATATTTTATAAATAAAAAGTAAAAGGTAGAGGTTTAAGTAAGAAAATTCATACCTTAAGTTAGGTTGTTTGTTTTGTTTGTTTGATACGCTAAGATCTAAAAGACCGTGAGTCTCTAGGCGGTATTTTTAGTACAGTTGGAAAGCTCTTGGCATGGAGAGGTGTACGGTCTTTGGTTTGCGGTGTTTGGACCTACAATGTGAAAGTTATCAAATTTTAAAGTTTTTAAGAATTAAAAAACTGAATTAAGTTATTTTTATTTTGAAAAATCATAGCTTTCATGTTACATGTCCAAATGCCACAAAACAAAACCCTTGGCCTCTTTTGTACATAAAGCTTTCTATTTATGTCAATTTTATTGGCATTTGGACCTAAAAAAATTAAATTTATAGATTTTTAAAATAAAAAAATTAAATTAAATTATCTTTATTTTGGAAAACCATAACTTTTACATCGCATGTCCAAATACCACAAAACAAATCTCTTGCACTTTGCCTTTGTGCATAGAGCTTTTTATTTTTATTTGTATCAAGAATGCAACTTCTCACACCACAACAAAGCCCTTGCACTTTTTTCATGCCAAAAAAATATTGAATTTCAAAATTTTTACAAATTAAGAATTTATTTCTATTTTTATTTTGGTTATGGCATCGACATAGGGCGCACTAATCTATACCTTAAGTTAGGTTGTTTGATTTGTTTGTTTTATTTGCTTTAAAAAATCATAAGTCTACATGTAGCATTTTTGATACCATTCAAAAGCTCTTCCTAATTAGAGGTGCATGGATTTTGTTTTGTGGCATTTGGACCTATTATGTAAAAGTTATGAAATTTCAAAGTTTTTTATGAATTCAAAAATTGAATTAAATTATCTATTATTTTGAAAAAATCATAACTTTTACATCACACGTGCATAAAGCTTTTTATTCAGCTAGTTTTGTGACATTTGGACCTAGTCATGAAATGTATGGATTTTTTTAAACTAAAAAATTGAATTAAATTATCTTTTATTTTGGAAAAAATGAAAATTTCACATGGCATGTCCAAACACCACAAAACAAAGCCTTTACACCATTTTGTGCATAAAGCTTTTTATTTGTACCAAGAATGAGTTCATCTTTAGGTACCTTGATATCATTTTTTAGGCTCCCAAGATTCATTGCAAATTCCCTACTAAGGAAAAAAACTGGAAAATATGAAGAATTGTTGTTGGGTGGCTCCTAAGTTATTCTACGTATATGGGCCGCAACATTTAAAGAAGAGAATAAAAAACATGCAAGCAAAGCATAAATATACGACATAATCTATTTTATATTCTATTGGAAAAATCACTCATTTGATGAAAATTAATGTTATGAAGAAATCCAACAACGAGTTATTTGAAAATACATTGACAATGAGGTACTTTGTGAAGAAGGTAGATGAACTCATTGAGCCTAATCCAAAGAAGCGACTGACATGTGGATAGGTGGTGAACTTGTTCATTGATGAACCATGGTTGATGAAGCCCCCCAATGTAGTTTCACGTGCCAATGTTTTATTATAGGACATGATGTAACTACATAGGCCACTATAGTTTAGATTTTGACTTTTTACAAAACCCAAGACTATAATATAGGGGTTCCAAAATTTTGGGAACGGTCAAATAGTCTGACACATTGTGGCTAAAGTCACTTGTATTTTAGTTTGAAATGGGAATTACAAGAAAATAATATTCAATGTCATAAACAACAATTTGTTTCCACTTTTATTTTTCAAGGGATAATTTTGTGGCCAGTCTCTTATTTAACCCCTAAAACCCCGCTTGTCCCCTCAGGGGACAATTTGGGTCCGGGTAGGTTCCTATTGTCTCAATTTGAAATGAATTTTTTTTGAGTTTGTGTAGCTTTGCAAGAGCTTTATGGATATATAATTTTTGTTTCAATTGGATGCCGGATGAAAAAGTTATGGCACAATGAGCAAGAAATGGAGATAGACGAGCAGCCCAAAAAAAATTACAAAAAGTCAAAAAAAAAAATTGAATTATTTCCCTAAAAGATTATGTTTTTACCTATACGTGGAGATTTGATTCATTCTATTTGGACTAGGGATGAGAAAGTTATGGACAATCTTAGTTTTTTGGGCAATTTAACCTTTAAAGGACCAAACACCGTTTTTTGACAACATAGCGATTTTGGGCAGCTCACTATGACCGGAATTTTTCTTTTTTTTCTTTGAAATTTTCACATAAGATGTGTCCGAGGAGTATCTTTAAGGTCCAACAATTTTCGTAACTTTTGAATACATGGTTAAAAAGTTATTGCATGATATGTCATTTTCATTGTTCGGCGGGCAGCTGGGGCAGCAAAAAAAACTTCTTTAAAAATCACTTTTAAAAAAAACTAAAATTCGAAATTGGTTCATTAGATTTATATGTACGTGGGAGGCTTTGAATCATTCCATTCCGATCAATGAGTCAAAAGTTATGAGGATTCTTAGTTTGAGGATAGTTATGGAATCTCTACTTTAAAATAAACTTTGAAGTCCTTTATTTAACTCAATTTTCAATATTTTTGAAAAAAAATAAAAACATTGGGTGTAGATTGTTTATTACAACATTACAATCGTTGGGATTGGCATTTTTCAATTTCATAAATAAATTCTTGACAATTTAGTGTTTTGAATCATTCTCTACCTCTTCCTACTTACTATTTTTTTCCTATATGTTGTACAATTCCAAATGATCTGAAATTTTTCAAACATGTAGCCAACTTGACTTGAAGAATAAATCCAAAGAGTAACCATCATTTTGGACATTTTTTCATACAAATGTGACCTTGTGAAGGGCAGCTGCCCGTTTTTTTGCAGGGACAAAAAAAGGATTTTTGTCAATTCAAGCGCTATTATCTTGCAATCCACTATGTGGAAAATTCTGAAATTATTTCCACATCTTCTTAAACAAGTTTACTACAAGATCCTACGGTTACAAGTGTCCAAAAATGTTTTTTTTCTAAAATTTGGCACTAATATTAGAAATGACAGTTTTGGAGTGGTTTTGGTGAAAACATAGTCAAAAACCTTTAGGGGTTAAGCATCGTCTTGAAAAAAAACTTTTTGTTCAACTTTGAATGCTAATATCTTCCAATCTGTACGGTGATATTTGATGAAATTTTTACTACATGATCTCAGACAAGTTAAGTACAAGATCCTACGATTGAATTTCCAAAAAACCAAAAAAATTGATTTTCTTAAGTGAATACAACAAAAGTGGTAGTTTTGAGTGGTTTTTGGCAGAAAACACCCTCGGGGGTTTAGGGGTTAATATTGTAGATGCATGTGTGCCGTCCCAATACTATCTAGTGTATTATGAAAATTTATCGACAATTTGTCTAGGGTATTAGCAATTTGTCATAGCATGCACTATCCAACTTAAACAAAGGCAATGCTCAAAATATTTAATATGTTATATATTTATATAAATATTGCATAGGTCCTTAATTACCAATTACATTTTATATTTGGCAGTTTGTCTCAGTCACTAATTAACTAACCTAATTACTAATTTAGAAGAGTGTCAAAAATCGTCGTTGTCCTACGACAAATTGTCTCTAACTAATGCAGGGCATGAGAGTGTACAAGTTGTACAATTTCCAAACAATTTGTCAAAGACCAAGAACTAGCAGCTCAAAAAATACAATCAATCTACAAAGTACTTAAACACTGGTCCGATGGGCATTTTCACTAAGACTAAGACAATGAGTCCAAAACAATTGGTCACTATTGTTTGCTACTAATCAGTAATGGACAACCAACCACCAACCTATCAGTCAAAGTCACTAGTTACTAATGGAATTTAATCCTGAACTAAGGTAAAAACACCCAATAGCGTCCCTGTACCTAATCTTTGTTCCTAGATGGACATTAACCCCTAAAGGACCAAACACCGTTTTTGACAACATAGCGTTTTTGGGCAGCTCACCACGAATGGAATTTTTATTTTTTTTCTTTGAAATTTTCACACAAGATGTGCCCGAAGAGTAGCTTTAGGGCCCAACAATTTTCATAACTTTTGACCACATGGTTAAAAAGTTATGGTATGATATGTAGTTTTCATTGTTCGGCGGGCAGCCCGGGCAGCAAAAAAAACTTCTTTAAGAATCATTTTCTAGAGAAATAAAAATTTGAAATTGGTTCTCTAGATATATGTGCACAAGGAAAGCTTTGAATCATTCCACTTTGATTTATGAGATGAAAGTTATGAGGAATTTTAGTTGTGGGTAGTTTGTGGGTAGTTATGGAATCTCTACTCTAAAATAAACTTTGAAGTCCTTTATTTAATTCAATTTTCAATATTTTTGGAAAAAAATATAAACACAAGGTGTAGATTGTTTATTACAACATTACAATTGTTTGGATTGATATTTTTCAATTCCATCATTAAATCCTTAACAATTTAGTGTTTTGAATCATTTTCTACTTCTTTCTACTTACTATTTTTTTCCTATATGTTGTACAATTCCAAATGATCTGAAATTTTTCAAGCATGTAGCTAACTTGCTTTGAAGAATGAATCCAAAGAGTTACCACCATTTTGGACATTTTTTCATACAAATGTGACCATGTGAAGTGCAGCTGCCCGTTTTTTTGCAGGGACAAAAAAAGGGTTTTTGTCACTTCAAATGCTAATATCTTGCAATCTACACGGTGGAAATTTCTGAAATTTTTTCCACATCTTCTCAAACTATTTTACTACAAGATCCTACAGTTACATGTGTCCAAAAATGTTCTTTTTCCAAAATTTGGTACTTGTACTAGAAATGGCAGTTTGGGAGCGTTTTTTGTAAAAACATAGTAAAAAAACTTTAGGGGTTAAACCATCCCTAGACTTCCATTGAATGGTCTTTGACATGTGGCATAAAGTTTTCTCCCCCCTTTTTTTTGGACACAAGCAAAGAAAACTTTATTGCAAGAGGAGGAAGAATGAGGACCCCCAGCCGCATACGGCCTGGAGGGGGGCAAGTGACGAATAAGAAAAAACATAAAATACAAAAAATACAGAGCGCGCCAACCCGGGGGACAGGCCCACCCGAGAGGCGTAAGCCCTCTAAGGCGGTTCGAAAATAAACCCAGAATTGGGCCCCGTGAATTCCCAGCAAGGGACCCCCTCTGTCATGACAGCAAACACAGCGTTCTTAGTCCATCTCTGCTCAAATCGACTGTTTTCTCCCCTCTTCACTGTAATTGGATAAGTGCTGAATTTGTCAGAATTCAGATTTAGGTCCACCCATAGGACGGTTCCAGTGGTCTAGAAGAATGCAGTTTTGAAAATTTATAGAAAATACATGCCAAGTCCGAAAAATCTTTTTTTTTTTTTAAATTCATGATTTTTTCTTGCTAACACCACAAAATATTAGTTTTTTGAAATGGTGCCTCCAAGTATGCTTAATTCCTTATTTTGACATTTTTGGATGCTTCCACAATATGGTTGAAATTGCCCATAGTGGTGCCCAATACCATGACAATTTGTCTACGGTAGAGCCACCCATTCTTGATTAGTGACCCATTCCCAATCTATAGGTGCAGTTATTTCCAATCACATTTTTGAAACCTGGAATTTTTATTTTAACTAGTCAAGGTTGGAACTAATAGGTTCGTGACACATGTCCCCAAATAGTGAGAAAGAATGTAGGAAATAATGAGTAAAATATTTAGTTCTTAAATGATTGGAATTGGAAGAATCTAGACATTGGCTATGGGTCCTGCACACTTTTTGCCTCCCAAAATTCATTGTAATTTCAGTTTAAGCAAATAAAATTTTCAATTTTTTTGCAATCCTCGTCATTTCTATTGATGCACCTCTGAAAATATTTGTCTTGCCTTGCACTACTCCTAATCATAGTTATAATTGCTTATTTGATCGGTTATAGGTGGTTCTACCTTATAGACTTAGCCCAAATTGGTAGCCCGACTCAATCCCTACAGAGAACCTATGACCAATTGTCTAGCCATTGATTACTAATCTAAACACTTGTCCAACTTATACAACCTACAAAATCACAACTATTGATCAAGAAATTAGACAACTATATCAACCCTAGTTAAAGACTCTAGAGCACTTGACAATTGACTAATTTCCACACAAAAATGTTGGTCAATTAACAAGTGAATTCTACAACAAATAAGGTAGAGCAACCCATCATGGTCAAATGACCCATGATGGATACCTAAGGAATGCCCCCATGATGGTTTTTCTCAATTAATGAGATTTTGGGCCACAATCAATGTCTTACCTAACACTAGTGGAATAATTAGTAACCTCATTAGGAACACTAAGTTATTTTAGTGTAAATCATTGTACTGTACAAAGTGATTTTTTAAGGCTTTTCAGGTTAGAAATTGTTGTGATTGCTTTAGAAGAGTAAGGTGAGCATTATGGATATAGTTGCATGTTGGTTTTGGGGAAGGTAGCTGACCTCATTCCAACCAAGAACCTACTCTTGTTATATAGGCTACTCTCAGTAGGAGAAAAATAGTGATTAATTATGACACAATTCCCAATGCAATTGTGGCGCATTGCAATTGGCTGCAGTCTTGGTCGATTTTGCAACCAACCTGTGGGTGGAAATAGGAAGACCTACATTGCAAGAATAGGTCGAACAAAATCCTCAACTAAAAATTCATAGTAATTATGTTTTGAGAAACAAAATTCTGAAAAAATACAGAATCTTTTTTAACTCTATTTTTGTACGTGGGAAAATTTCTCCACTCAAGAAAACTGTGCTCCAAATATGCGTAATTGCTTAAATGGTCGGAATGAGGTCGGCTACCCTTAGTCTATCACTTCAAAAAATCATAGCAAATTCATACTTTGTTGAAAAGATATAATTTCAATTGTTCTTGCTATTTTTTACACTTGTATGTATGTGGGGATTTAAAAAAAATTAGTCATAGCATGAGGGCAAATAAGCAATTCTGACCATGATTTGTTGTTTTACCTTAGTGGGACTCAATCAACTTGTCTTATATACATGCTATACAATAATTTGACTTACACACACATTCTGCGATTAAATTATGAACCTTCCAAACTACATTGGAATAAAGGTTTTAAGGGGACCCATACTAATTAATTATAAATAAAATATATAATATATAAATATATACCTTTGTTGTACATCAATAGTTACTGAAGTGTGCGGGGATTGTACATCATGTTTCAAACATGTAAGGTAGTCTGCTCTAAAAGTGCCCATCTTCTTGAAACCGCTCCTATAATAAGCTCTAGAATGGACATGAGGTGATTCTTAAATGGACCTCTTTAGCCATTGAGTGGATTGAGGACAAAGAGTTATTTATTGCAAGAGCCAATCAATCTCCTTGGTTTTCCCACATCTCTTTACAAGTTGCAAGGGAATGGATTTTGAGAGACCTATGGTCTCAAATAGGTACCTACAACAATAATCTTTGAAAATTTCTAACCTATTCTACAAATGTCCAAAAAATATGAAACGACTTGGGTTAGATGCCAATTCCACCATTCTTCCTATGAAAATTTACTGAAAATTGGTTTGAGGAGTTTAGCTTCCCTGAAATAGACGATCAGCTCTTAAATGGTCGCTTTAAGAGCAGACTACCTTACATGTTTTCCGCAGTGAGTTCCTTTAATTTTTTTGGTCCCCTTAATACCCCTATTTAGTGTAATTATCCTTGAACTAAAACCTACATACGAGTTGCCATTCTCCTAAGACGTAGTTCTCACAAGAGCTTTAGCGATTTGTCACACCAGAAACCATCAACAAATAAAATTCTGAAGAAAACAATCAGACAACTACATGGTCAGGCACAATTTGCCTACGAACAACCAAGAACATGGTTTCTGTAAAAACTCATTCAACCTCCTCCAGACCTTTCTTTCCATACAATTGAGCATGAAATTCATTCAACAATTGGTCATCTTTTATCCTGCACAAACTTTCACTCTGCATGCCCAGATACTTGATCCAATTCAAAAGTTATCCTCAAAAGAATTCGTGCATTAATGTAGGCACCCCCAAAATGGCACTTGACCTTAAAGTGCCATCTACAGGCTGTGTACATTTCCAAAATCAGTTATGTACCTATTTGGATGGAACGCTTTCAGAAACAAACTTTGACCCTTAATAACTTTTGCATACGGTGTCCAAATGCCACGTTCTATGGTGCGTTGGAACCTCCTTTCACTTGCCAATAAGAATATATGAAAATTTGACCAGTCTAATAGTAGTATCTAGGCTCAGTAGCAAAAAGTGGCGTTTTTGGGTGTACCCACCGTAGTACATAGCGTTCCCCAACTCCCAGGTCACATAAACTCTTTGTTCAAAACTTCAATCAGACACACATCTTCCTATGGAAATTCACTAACATTAGAATAGCTCTTCCAATTGCTCACCATTTGGTAAGAATCAAACAATTGCTCCAGTTATCCTCCACAAAGCATATATTACACTCCAACTAAGCTGGGCAGTCCTCAGTCAATTATAAATATGCAATTAATGACAACCACTAACCTCTGCAGGCACTTCTTGTCAATTTGCTCTTTATCCCATAAATGACGCTGAGGATGTTTTTTGGGTAGGGAATCTCTCCACGTAGGACAAAAATGCAACTATTCATCCTCCAAATTTTATGCGTAAAGGGAAGGTCGGATCTCAATATTTTGATTGCACGAGATAATTCAGGAGGTGGGCCCTTTGCCTTCTCAAATTTCTGGCTTTCTCATTTTAGGGGTCCGGAGGCTTTTTTTTTGAATTTTTTTTGGCAAATTTGAGGCCTGCGGCCCCAATTTACTCTAGGAGGTCCCCTTCTACTTTAAAAAAACAAAAAAAAACAGGGGCAGGTTTTACCCCACCCCCCCCTCCTGAAATATCTCGTGCAACCAATTTATCGAGATCCGGGAAGGTCTTCCATAGTGAGTTTGACTTCCAATGTGTGCTTTTGCATTTTCTTAAACTGACAATTCACAAGGTTCCAAAACATATGATTTCCATGGTGAGTAGCTCGTCATTTAACCCTCAAACGTCGAGGCGGACATTTTGCGGCCGACGAATGACAAGAAAATCTCTTGTGTAGGACAGAAGTGCAACTATTCATCCTCCAAATTTTGTGGGAAAAGAGAAGATCATCTATAATACTTTGACTTCCAATGAGTGCTTTTGCATTATTTTAACCCAACAATTCACACGGTGTTACGACAGATGACTTCCACTGTTGTGAGCCCGTCGTTGAAGGGTTAAGGGTTAATTTATGCAGCCATGCGTTAACACACACACCACCGAGAATTACCAACCTCACACATAACTTACACATGATCTCCCTTGCAATTTGACCAACAATCAGTATGGTCCAATTACAAATTGTCCTTACTACGCAATAAAAGTCCGTAAACTTACCCATTTCTCTGGCTGAAGTTTCCACAATTTGTCATACCCCCTGTCCTCCTTGCTGGTTTGAATTCTCACCCGTCCACTTGTCATTTCCTCAGCACCTTCACGTCACCACATTCCAGCTCCAGGTTCACACAAATTTGGTTTCCACTCCAGTTGAGACTCATACAGGAAATTACAGAGACAATTTGCTACGAATTTCAACCAATTAACTTAAATTGGTTTTATCAATAAGGAACAAATCACAACGGCGAATTGACAACAATACACAACCTCTAGCCCAAGTTCAAATAAACAATTAGCCAAACAATTTAATCAAGCTGAAAACACAAACATTCAATCACAAACACAAAGGGTCACAAGTTTAAAGAAAACACCAGGCTTCAACAAACGGACAATTTGATTTAATACATCACCCTAAGAAATTCTGATCTTGGAATCACACACAAAATATGTTTCAACAATTTGACAATAACTCCAAATCCGTGAGTCCAATCACTAAAACACAAGCTAGTTTGTTTGCTTTAACTATTGCATGAGAAAGTTCACAAAAATGAAGTTGAATTTTAACCTTCGATGGATCAAAAGTTATCTAGGGAAATTCTAGGGATTTTAGGTAAGTTTTTACAATTCCAATTTTCATTGTGATTTTTGAAACTTTTTCTAAAGATAGAATAGATCATCTTTGTAGGAATATAATTCTTTTTCAATTGATGTTTGAAAGCAAAAGTTATGTTACCCTAAGTTGAAAACAAAGGTTGGTGGGCAATACAAAAATCACAAAAATTCAAAATTATTATTATTTTCCTAAAATACTATATTTTTGTCTACATGTGAAGCTTTGATTCATTCTATTTGGACTATTGATGAGAAAGTATTATGGACAATCTTGTTTTTCGGACAATCTAAGCACCTTCATTTTTCCATACAAACGTCAACTGGTGAAGTGCAACTACCCGATTTTTTGAAGGCCCCCCAAAGGAGATTTTGTCACTTCAAACGCTAATATCTTGCAATCTATAGGGTGGAATTTTTTGAATTTTTTTCCACATCTTCTCAAACCAACATAATACAAGATCCTACAGTTACATGTGTCCAAAAATATATTTTTTCTAAAATTTGGTGCTTGTACTAGAAATGACAATTTTGGAACGTTTTGGGTGAAAAAATAGTCACGGTCCTTTAGGGGTTAAAGAATGAAAACCAATTAGAAAATCTACAATGAAACAAATCTAATTTCATCTAGTACAATACTAGGGTTATACCCATATCCACGCCCAGTATTGGTCTAGACATGTCAATCTTTGTGGTTTGAAGAAATACACTAGTAAAAAAGGGCTATTATATAATCACCAAATCATTGATTAGATGTCCTCAATCACTAAACTGTAATTACACCCTAAATCCTATAAACCCTTTGACTATCTACAATCAAAATTAGGATCTAGATTATAGAATTCAATCTAAGATTTTAACCAAAAATCAAAGTCTATTTGAGTTCAAGAATCTAGATAATAGCATGGATGAAGTTTGAATTGCCCTTCCAAAGGTCAAATTTCATCCAATTATAACTTCTTCTATGAAATTTAAATTGGAATAAATTTTACATTTTTGTAAGTGACGTGATTTGATCTATAGTTTAAGATTGATAGTTGTGATAATGAACTCTTGCTTCAAAAAAATAATAGCCTTGTTTAATTTGGCTGTTTGGCGGATATAAGATTACAAGGGGGTCTATGAGGGATTGGACTTTCTATGTTGTGGTTTTTATTTGACCTACCCTCCATTAGCAGATGTTGTGAATACAATAATGCAAAAATTTGCTTCACAAAGTTTATGGATTGTGAGATATAACAACTTTAATTTTAGGTTCCAAAGAGTTGATTTTACTATTGTAGATTCAATATGAAGAATTATTAACCCTTGGAGGATCAAATTGCATTATTGGGCAATATAGCAATCTCAAATAGCTCACTATGAATGAATTTTTTTTTCTTTGAAATTTGCACGCAACATGTGCCCAAAGAGTAGCTTTAAGACCTAGTAACTTTTTCACTATTGACTACATGGTTAAAAAATTATTGTATGGTATGTAGTGTGATTTTGCAGCCCAGCAGTTTGAGCAAATGAGAAAAAATCACTTATTGTAGAAACAAAAATTTGAAATTGATTTCTAGATTTTTAAATATGTGGAAAGCTTTTAATCATTCTATTTTGATTAATGAGATGAAAGTTATGAGGAGTTTTAGTTTGCGGACATCTACAGATTTCTACTCTAAAATAAACTTTGAAGTCCTTTATTTAACTCAAATTTTAATATTTTTGGAAAAAAATAGAATTAAAGGATGTAGATTGTTTATTACAACATTTCAACCATTAGGATTGGCACTCTTCAATTCCATAATTAAATTTTTATCAGTTTACTATTTTGAATCATTTTCTACTTTTTTCTGAAAATTTCAAGCATGTAGCCAACTTGCCTTGAAGAATGAAACCAAAGAATCACCACCATTTTGGACATTTTTTCATACAAATGTAACCTTGTGAAGTGCAGATGCCCAATTCTTTGCATGTCCAAAAAAATAATTTTTGTCACTTGATATGCTAATATCTTGCAATCTATATGGTGGAAAATTTTGAAGTTTTCTTCACATGTTCTCAAACCATCATACTACAAAATCCTACGGTTACATGTGTCAAAATTTTTTTTTTTCAAAAATTTGATACTTAAACTAGAAATGGCAATTTTGGAGCATTGGGGGTGAAAACATAGTCGAAGTACTTTAGAAGTTAAGGTGGGTACCCCCCCAAACCGTCACCTTTTGCTACTAGGCCTAGTAACTATTATTAAATTGGTCAAAATTTCATATTTTCTCATTGACAAGTGAAAGGAGGTTCTAACACACCCAAAAATACGAATTTGGATAGCATATGCAAAAATTATGAAGGATCCGAGTTTGGAGTGGTCCTAAAATAGTTTCTTCTACATAGGTACACTAAATAGGGATATCAAGGGGAACAAAACATTAACCCCTAAAGCCCCGCTTGTCCCCTCGGGGGACAATTTGGATCCAAGTAGGTTCCTATTGTTTCAAATTGAAGTGAATTTTTTTGAGATTTTTTGAGGTTGTCTACCTTTTCAAGAGATTTGTGGATATATAATTTTTGTTTCAATTGGATGCTGGATGAAAAAGTTATGGCACAATAAGCAAGAAATGGAGATTGGCAGGCAACCTCAAAAAATTTACAAAAAGTCAAAATAATTTTTTTTGAATTTTTTCCCTAAAAGATTATGTTTTAATCTATACGTGAAGCTTTGATTCATTCTATTTGGACAAGGGATGAGAAAGTCATGGACAATCTTAGTTTTTCGGGCAATTTAAACATCTTCTTGAAAAAAAACATTTTGTTCAACTTTGAATGCTAATATCTTCCAATCCGTACGGTGAAATTTTATGAAATTTTTACTACATGATTTCAGACAAGTTAAGTACAAGATCCTACGGTTAAATTCCACAAAAAAAAATTGGTTTCATGAAGTAAATACAACAGAAGTGGTAGTTTTGAGTGGTTTTGGGCAGAAAACACCCTCGGGGCTTTAGGGATAAAAGGACTTATTGTGAAAAACTAAAGATGTTTGGAGCATGATGTACAACCCCCGAACACTTCGATAACTACTGATGTACACCAAAGGTAGATATTTATATAGTGTGTAATGTCAATTATTTGGTATGGGTCTCCTTAAAACCTCTATTTGGTGCATGTTAACCCTTTAGTGACCGGTCGACCACTTTGTGGTCGATTTTGGGACTCTTGGTCTAATGCTATTCAAAATACATTTGATCACAAAGAACTCAAAGAGTAACGCAATTAGAGTGTCTTCATGCGCTTCAAACAAAACCAATTTTAAGGGAGTTGGAGCATTGATGAATTAGCTATGAGGTTGCAAACTCAAATGGCCTGGACCTTCAAATGGAAAGTGTTCAACAAAAATACAAAAAAATGTCAACCAAATTGTGAATTTTTTTTGTAACTTGATGTCTTGACAAGGCATAAGTGTTTTTTTGTAATCTCATGAATGCCCAAAGTAAACTTATGCATTGGTATTTATGTAGTGCAAATTCTAAAGGGTCATTCAAATCATTGATTTTTGAGAATTAAAGAAAGCAACTCAAACTCCAACAAGACTCTAGAAGCAAACATGATGTAGAGGTACATTTCACTTTCTTCAATGTACCAAATCTGCACATTTTAGAAGGGTATTTGCATTGATGACCACAGATGACCATTTTTTGTGAACTTCAAAAATTTGTAACTAATTTCACAAAGCTTGGAAAAATATGAAACGACTTGGTTTAAATGCCTATTCTACATGTCTTTTGTGGAAAATTTCCTTAAAAATATCAAAGATGTTTCACCTCCCCAAAATTCAATTTTAGCCCTTAAAAGGTTCATTTATGGACCTTCTACTTTATTTATAGAGATTTGTACCGTTGGATGAGTTTGATTTTTTGTTAGGTTGAAGAATCTCCCTTATGGAAACACCTTATACGGTTTGATCTAAGAGTACATCTTTAGAGTGGCCACAAAGTTCACTTTCTTGAAAAACTATGCCCGCCCCCCAAATCAACCACGATCACTAAAGGGTTAAGATGAAGGCACAGGCTCTAACAACACAAATGAGCAAGAGAATATATTAAACAACATAAATGAGCAAAAGAATACCAAGAGAATAATACCCCCTTGGTATGGGGAAGATGATCTTATATATTATCCCAATTTCTAATCTTGGGTGTAGACAAGGTGGAGAGCTTCAGGTAACTAGTAGATCGCTCTATTTAATGATAGTTCACTGGAAGTACTGTCACCTGAAAGTAGCACTTACTATTCTAATTCTGAGTTAGCCACTACTTCAACAGTGCACATGACATAATTGATTTTAACTTCAGTGGTGCCCACCTTTTTCACGTTTGAACTTTGAAGGGCTTGGCTTGGCCCTTCAGTTCCCCCTGTCCAATGCATGACAGGAGAATCCGTCGGAAGACTCACTACAGTACCAGTTTGTGTGGAAAGGGTTAACTCGCTGTATGAGTTCCTTGCTTGCTTGGCAAAGCCATCCAGCTGGAATTGACGAGAGCGTAAGTACGGTCCAGATCCGTATCCGATATATTCGCATACGAACATGCGACAAGCGAGCGTTGCAGCGGTGGCTGCGGAATGCGGAGGTCGGAGCTCGAGATCTTCCTTAACTTAGGTTTACGGAATTGCTGGAAAGGATTCCGAGACTGGGTTGGGGGTATGTGTTGTATCGCTTAAGCTCTGTCACGACGGACGGACGGACGGACGGAGAGAAGAGAAGAGAAGAGAGGAGAGGAGAGGAGAGGAGAGGGGAATCCCAGTTGGGACCTGTGGGAACGAGAGAAGTTTGCGCAATGCCATCGCTGGAGGCTCAGTACTGGGCTGACAGGGACTCAGAGGCGTGCGAGAGCGAAGAGGATGATGAGGCAGCATTGGGATCGGGGTCGAGGTCGAGGTCGGTATCATCGTCGGATGACGAGGGCGTCGCGGGAGGAACGTCGGGGTCTGTGCCGATGTGGCCGCAGAGTTACAGGTGAAATCCGTCATCACTGAGTTACGTTGCTGATGGAGAAGGATTTCGGCTTGTGGAGTGCCTGCGCTTGCTGTTCATTCTACGCTGTGTTTGTGATTGCTTTTCGTGATGACTCAAGGCATTGTTGCAAGATTATGTCGTCCGGGGGATCTTCCTTTGCTGTCTGTCTAGAATCGATGGAGCTGAAGCGTAATTCTATTTCGTTATTGTTGAATTTTTTTCCTGAGAAGATGGGTTGTCGTTTTTGTTCTGTAGAGCGTGAAATTGTATGGATTCTGATTCTTTGTTGTTATGGTTGTAACCGTAGTTTGAATGGAAACGAAAAAGTAAGGATTGGGAATGTGAAGCGCAAGTACAATTTGTGCTGTTGCGGAAATTTGACAGGGAATTTGGATTTTGTTGCAGAATATTTCCTGAAGTTACTGATTTTCTTCGTTTTATGAATTGTGGCTCGTGCAGGCAGTCTATGGACATGTACAGCATGTTGCAGTCTCCCAACATTAGCTTGTTCAGCCCTGGCCTAACACATCGTCTTAGTTCTGCCCATTTGGCGACGTACCAAAGGTTATCTTCAGATGGACCTACCTCAGATACGCAACCTCTTAGGATTCCGTTTTTGCAGGGAACAAGGGACAAGGAAGAATTTCTGCTCCCTTACTCCGACCCAATCCACAAACTGGAGGATGAATGCGTGAAAGCAGATTCTGTCTATTTAGCCGCAGATGACAAAGGGCCTGGAAGTAGTATGTTACAGGGTCTCTTAAATGGTGGGTATCAGAGTCTTTCTCTTTTACTTGGAAATCTCCAAACGATCGTGAAATTGAAGGTCGATTTGCTTATGTATTTCTCGTTACTCAGTGGTGGGGATGGCTTATTCGTAAAATCTTGGTTGATTCATACAACTCTCTTTTCGCTGTAACTAAATGTTTCTGTAGAACAGTCTCTTGTCTTTTCTGATTGTTCACTGCAACCTAAGCTCTTGATGGGCAACGTTTAGAGCTACGGATATATCATTGCATTTGCTAGTTTCATTTATGGGTGATTTGAGAGAGCATTCGTATGAAAAGTATCACAATTATAAAAGGTGGATGCCAATTTGTCCATGACGGCCAATGAAATACATTGATGATTAGTCTCGGGTGTGGCAATTGGTGACGATGAGTAGTATCTCGCCCAATGACTAGCCGAAATTAACTTTTACTAAATTACATTTTCCTCGAAATGCAGCTTCAGTGTCACAGTCTGTGGAGTTGAATGTTCTCATGACGCTTCTGTAACATTGATTCTTTCTAGCACTTACTTGAGTCCTTGCAATTCTGGGGATTCTGAGTTTCATGATCTGTGCAGGAGCGAACGTGCTGGTAGGCGTGGGGATTTTGACCACTCCTTTTGCATTAATGCAAGCGGGCTCGATCAGTGTGTTGTACCTCTGTATACTATCAATTATTTGCTTCTATACTGGAATTCTCCTGCGTCGATGCTTGGAAAGTGGACCAGGCCTCGCCACTTATCCAGATATTGGTCAGGCAGCATTTGGTCATACTGGGCGCATTTTAATCTCTGTGAGTTCTTCGACCTAGATTTGCCCCTTTTGCCCCTTTGAATTCCGCTCTTTCATCGTTGTGGACCTGATTATCTTATCAGTAGCGTTTGAATATGTTGGCCTGCAAGAACTTTGAAAGCTGATGGTTCACAAAGTTGTGCTTACTCAGCGCACGTTGTTGAAAGTTAAAACTACTCACTCAAGTGAAGATTAGAATGGAAGGATTAGGTTGATCGATTTAGACGACCATGTCTGCTTTGCTGATGAATCCGTCTACTGAGGCCTTGATACTTTTCCGATGCTATTCTGTCTCTTGATAAATAAACTACTATTCTGGTCATGTGCAGATTATTCTTTACATCGAGCTCTATGTAAGCATACAGAAGTTTAAATAAATGCTTCTATTTTTGCATTTCGTTGGCAGTGCCTCACTCACTTATTCTCCAAATATTTATTGTTCTACTGCATGTCTTCGTAAGAAAGGAGATTCAATGTACTTTTGCTTTGGATAAGCTTGCATTGAATTGCATAACCTTTCATATTTTTGTTTATGGGTTGGCTCAGGCATGCTGTGTTGAGTTCTTAATTATGGAAGGAGATAATTTATCAACTCTCTTTCCGGGGGCGCATCTGTTTATTAAAGGCCTTCATATCGACTCCAAAACTGTCTTTTCTATTCTTACTGCAATGTTCGTGCTCCCTACGGTGTGGCTGCGGGATCTTAGCTACTTGTCCTATGTTTCAGGTTCATCCCACAGAGTTCTTCTCATGTTGACTTGGATCATGTTGAGTTTTGTCTTTTAATGGAAACTGTGATATTGAATTTCTCAGATCTATGTATTAGCTACTATGCAACTAATACGATTTATTACATTCTTGATTTTAATTGAACAGTGGAATTATTGGGCGACACAGTCCTGGACAACTCGTGCAGCTGGTGCTCTACTCGCTTGTCTGTCTGTGATATTGTAACCCAATTCAGATAACTGAATCTGTTGTAAGACATTCATACCAATCCGTAATTACATTTTCTTATTAGGTTTCCTGTTTCTTTACTGAGTGCAGCTGGAGGCGTCATAGCATCAATAGTAGTGGTATTCTCTGTTCTTTGGGTGGGAGCATTGGACGGTGTGGGCTTCCATGAGACTGGACCGCTTTTCAAGTTTTCTGGTCTTCCTGTATCCATTGGGCTCTACGGTTTCTGTTACTCTGGACACGCTGTCTTCCCTAACATCTATTCCTCATTGCGGAATAGGAATGACTATAACAAAGTGTTAGGTATAAGGTGCGCACTCTAAACCAAACAAGGATCAGGATGTAATTGTACCGCGGTTTCATGCACATTGCTAATGCAGTTCTAACGACGTAAATTGCTACTGGATTGCAATGAGCTCTCGTCACGCCTACTGTTAATATAAAAGATAATATTAATCTGTTTTTGTACCCTGTATTGCAGCTTCACTTTGTGTACGCTTCTCTATGCTGGAATGGCATTCATGGGATTCAAAATGTTTGGAGCAGAAACTGCATCTCAAATAACTCTCAATTTACCTAAGCAATTTCTGGCATCCAAAATAGCTCTTTGGACTACGGTGGGCCATATTCTCTAAAACCCGAAAACCTGCCTAGTGTCGTGGTGTTGAAAATAGCCTGATGTTTTAGTAGACCTGGAACCCTCACCTTTGCGTGGATATGAAGCGAGTCTCAGCTTGAATTGTGAACTGAACTCGAGATGATTTTTGTGGGTTCGATGCAGGTGGTGAATCCTTTCACAAAATATCCTTTGAACTGATTCTTATGAGACACAGTCTGGTTGATTCTTTTGACAAGTTGATGTGCTTGCCTGGTGGTGTTTCAAAGGTTAGAAATAAGCTGAATATTTCATTTAGTCCAAGTTGTTTTTATGGCTTTGCATGGTCTCTCGGAAAGAAGAAAGTTATGTTTGTTTTCTCTTTTCAAACATTAATTTAAGTCCATTTATAGTTTGCTTTTTCTCCGTGATGAGTATCACCTGTGTTATGAGTGACATGATATTTGCAACTATTTTTAAGTCTGGATCCTTAACCTGAGGAATGCACATTTGCTCTAACGATGACACCAGTGGCACTAAGCTTGGAGGAACTACTACCACATGGGCCTGAAACCTGGAAATATCGTTTCTTGTCCATTTTTATACGCACTGCGCTTGTCATATCCACCATTGGTGTGGCGGTTTTGGTGCCGTTTTTTGGTGAGTCTTTTATCAAGTAGATAATCATCTGCGTTTCTGTTATCAAAGGTATTGAAGTTCTTGTGACTAAATGATGAAGAGTGAACAAAACAGAGCATGAAACTCTAAAATTCGAATCCGTAACAGTCCAACTATTCTAGGATGGTGGGGCGTATGCCATTGATCATTAAATACACTTCTTATGAGAGATCAAAGGATAAACACAAGTGAAAGCTAGACTTTGAATTAAAGGATATAGCTAGTCTGTCGTGTCAGTTACAAGATGCTACCTTGGTTCTTATCTATTGTGATTCTGTGCATTTGTAGAATGTTTCAATTTTGTCTGTCGTGGATTGGTGCCTCGATCATGGAAGCTCAGTATGGTGATTCCTAGCCTTAGGAATTTATTTACCTTCGTTTGGTTGGGCTGACAACAAGTGCTAATGGTGTTTAACTTTTTTCTGGTAACGCTGGATTTCAGGTTTTGTTATGGCCTTCATAGGTTCCTTTCTAAGTATGACTGTGGTGAGTAATGATTAATCTGCGCTTTCTTAATTGCCTATGTAGATGACAATGCTTGGGAGTTCTTGTCTAGATCGTAAGCTATTTTGAGAGTACAATCTGTAGAGTATTTAGTGTGGCCCTAAATACTGTACCTCAACTTTTTCATTTTTGGCCTTAAGATTTGACTAAAGAATGTGAATTGTACACTATAGATTGTGTGTGTCTTTGCAATAGATCCCGTGCGTAACATTGCAAAGATGAACGGCCATTGACATTATTTTAAACTGTGATTTGTTGTACGCTAACACCTTGATCCGTGCTGGGTTATTTAATTTTGCAGTCTTTGATTTTGCCCTGTGCATGCTACCTCGCCATCTTCGGCAAGAAAGTATCGGTGCTCCAAGTTAGTTTTTTTAACTGAACTCTCTACGATTGCTGAAAGAAATTTACGGGCATTTACTGTGTTGTAATCATGCCAACATGTTTGTAGTTCATGTCTTCTGTGTCGTCTTTACTACCATTTCATGACTCATGGCATAAACGTGCATAACACTATAAGAAACCCTTGTCTAAGCAGATGGATTTTGTTGGACATCCAATGTAACATCTTCATGTTGTATTGGACGTCATTGTTGACATAAAGACATGGGTTGTTACCTTGGATGTCCAACGAAATTTGTTTGATTAGACATCAAAAAACACTGGTTTCTTATAGTGGAAGTAGGATTTAGACGTATAAAGCATTTCTTTCTAGCTAGCATTGGACGGTGGAATATATGTGTTTTCAGTTTTCAGTTTTCATTCGGAGCTTTCCTCTTCTCTAACATTGGCTCATGTGTGTCACAGGCGACTATTTGTGTCATGGTGATGCTTGTCGGGTTTATCTGCTTGGTGTTGGGGACTTATTCGTCCGTCTCTGGCATCATTGCGAGCTATGATCACCTCAACAAACTTATTTGAGTGCCCATTGCATTCGTGAGAGCAGGAGGTGTTGTTTCTATATGGCATTTGGGTGTGCGGTATACTTGAAATGACCTCAAACTTTGGGAAGGTTTACAATTGAAATAGAGGCTGATTGTCTATTAGCCTCACTCATGTACAACACATTATTCCAGAAATATAAAAATTTGTGAAGTCTTTCCAAGTTTCCAAGTTCCTAGCTTGCTTTTGGAATTTGTGCATCATGTGTTAGCTAGTTTCTATCTAGGCTCTTTCAATCCATTGTGATTTGTGTTTGTGCCAGAGAATTTCTCAATTTTTACTTCAAATGCAATTCTACATAGCTAAATTCATGTATGTATTGCAAGGTCATTCACTAGAGAAATGCGTGTATATCCTAACTGGCATTGGACACAAGGCAAGAGTTTGGGGAAATATGTGCATGACAAATCAGAAGACTACGTTTTCATTATGAATGTTGGATGAAATAATTGGATGATATTTTTTAGGATGAAAACGTGATGGATTTTGTGGCAAGAGTCATGGCAAGGGTCATGCCATTGCGTATTTTATATACTATGAATGTTGCATCCATGATTTGAGATTTTGTCCCTTTTTGGCTTATTTGGTGCACTTCCAAATTGGAATGCATGTAAACATGTTGTAAGAGGTAGCTAGGTTGCATCCAATGGTTTTAATGCGGGTTCTCCAAAACCTCATTGGAACCCATTTTTGGATAGATGGGAGTCGTGGTTGCTTGTTATCATGAGAGGAATGTTCTTTTCTATAATGTCCATTACCATATCGTCTTTTATCATTATGATGCCCTTCTCCTTAGCTCCTTGATTGCACATGCTTGACCAAAATCCAAAAATCTAACATTGAGGTTATATCTATAATGCAAAAGTAGAGCCTCATTATGAAAAATAACAGCCCTTGCTTCTCTTAAAGCTTGGCATATTATTTTTCATGATGAGGCTATGCTTTTGCATTTCTTAGTGATAATATTATTAAGCAAGTCCAAATTTCACATATACAAAATGGACAAGCATTTTATTTTGTAATTGATAGATTTCTAATGTTAAATATTTAACCCTAGAACATCAAGCATGCAAAGCGTCGTTTGGAAGGTCAAAAAGTCTTTTTTCATATTACAAAATGGATTATTTTCATCTAATTTTGAGTGAGCAACTAATAATGCAATATTCATATTATTGAATTAAGTTTAAGTCATATTAGTTATCTATTGATTTTATATTTATATAAGGTAGTTTGTCAAAAAATGGTATACGTATAAGTGGTTCAATGCTTTGAGCGTTTTTTCTATTTAAACTTGATTTTGGCATTCAAAGTGATTTTCTTTTACTTACTAAGCAAAACTAACAAAATGAAACTTTTCAAGTATAATTTATACACCATTTATTTATAAGGGATAATTACTACTCATTATCTATGTTTTATTTTAATCTTAAATTATTTTTACCTCAAATTTGTAGAACTACCAACACTATCCTTAACCTTTAAACGTCAACATGGATGTTTAACATCTAATGGATAACAAAGAATCCTTCTAGTAGGACAAAAGTGCAACTAATCATCCTCAAAAATTTGTTGTGAAAAGGGGAGGTCTTTTACAGTAGTTTGACTTCTAACGAGTGCTTTCACTATTTTTTAAGCCAATGATTCACACAATAATGAAAAGGGATGATTTCTAAGGTCACCCGTTTGTCCTTCATCAGGAAAGTCAAGACATGCCATTACAGTGCACTAAAATGCTATCAAGCTAATTTGGTGCCAACTTCCATGCAAACTCAATATCAAACCTAGCATGGAGGTTGGTACCAAATTAGCGTGATAGCGTTTTAATGCACCATATTGGCATGCACTAAACTTTGTGATGTTTAACCCTTAAATAATTTTGGAGGACATTCTATGGCTGATGAATGACAAAGACTCTCTCCATGTAGGACCGATCTGCAACTATTCATGCTCCCAATTTTTCAATAGTTTGACTTCCAATTTTGAAATTTGCACCAATGCCATTCTTTTTCCACCAAAATTGCAACATTATGTCGCTTCCCTTACTATTATAAACCCAATGCAGTCTATGTAAAATGTCAAAATCCCCCCCCCTCCCCCCAATTGTTTTGTAACCATATTTATTAAAAAACACCTTAACCTTTGAAGGACCTGGCCTCTATATCAAGGTATCACCAAAATGCTCCAATTAATGGACCAATAGGTGCAATTTTTGTTTCTACAATGAACAATGAAGTCATTCATCAAACACTTGGGGTCCTCACCGTCCTTTAAGGATTAATCACTAAACTACAAGTTCCAAAATATTGTTCATAAATAGTGGGGGGTTTGCGTGCATTGACACTTAGATGCATGCACCCTTTTCTTTCAATCTCAACTTCAATTTCACCTTAGCCGGCATTTTAGGTAAACCCATGGAGTAATGAATAAATAACATAGGAGGTGCCATTGGATCAATGGCAATTTAAGGCCAAGTTACCTAAGAGGTAGGAGATGCTTAACCCCTAAACATCTCAAAAAAGACCCTTGACAAACAATATTGATTCAATATTGGTCTAACATGATTGTTGATTCAATGTTGATAAAAAAATACTCATGTATATTGAAGAAGTGTTGATTCTTATGTAATACTAGGTTATTGATTCAATGGTCATGTTCAAATATTGACATGGAAGTATTTGAAATGATTGTTGATACAATGTGGAAGTGACTTTATCACATATAGATTGATCTAATGATGGAATCATAAAATTGTTTGCATATTCTCAAAGTTTCATGTTAGTGCTATTACAATTTTTTTGATACAATATTGCAATAATGTTGTAACAACTTGTACTATTCAAATACATTGATGGTGAGAGTTGATAGGATGTTGAATCAATGCCAGTACAATTCTACATCAAGTTGAGTTCAATGACATATTAATATCATGGTATTATTGTGATTGTATATAATGTCAAATTTTAGAACTTTAAATCAACATTGAAACAACATTGTATTGGAACATGCATCAATGCTTTTCTAACAATTGGATCAACAACAATCTATAATTTAAATAAACTTAAATTCAACAACATTTTGGTATAGAGGTATTATTGTATTATTGTATTGTTTTGGTAGCTTTTAACAATGTTGAAACATCATGTAGAAGCTTAATAAAAATGGAAGAACATATTAAAACCAAAATCTTAGAACTTCCATTTATTAACAAAATATCGGTCAACATCACAGAGTTGGTCTCCAAAATGTGGAATAACCTGTACAACTTTCAAAATCTTTTGAATGTCAATTAAGAAATACTTACACAATCGAATTTGCCTTTTAGTAGTTTCACTCGTGCGTAAGTTTTGAGGTAATGACCAAGAAATTTGTGTGCATTGTGTGATGGTGCTCAATATGTCTGAGTCCAATACATAATATGGACGCACAAATGCAAGATCCACGGTCGTCTTTGTATACCCATGCTCTGTCTTCTGCTGACAATTAGCACAATGAAGGAAGAGACGAACCTCTGCATAGCAAGTATAAGGAGAATGTTCAAGGTCTTCCATCTGCAATGCCACATTGCTAAACCATGGGCCTCCATGAAAGTCATATGTGGCTCTTGCATACATAGCCCAATCGCCATAGTCATCTCCTGGTCCAGGAGGAATTGCCACTGCCTTGATCACACCAAACACCTGTAGATAAGTTGATTAATAATTCAGCATTATTGATTCTAAGTTGGTTCATCATGATACTTATGAAATATGAAAGTATCACAAGAAATTATTTATGATACTTCTGATTCTAAATAATTGAAGCTACTGGTAGTACTTCAAGCTCCTACTAGCTAATGAAGTACTTCAATATAAATTGATTCAATAATTCAATAAATTTGATAACTGAAGATGCATCCATAAATTTTTTGATTCACTTTGATAAAGGTCTACGTAAAAACAAAAAATAAAAAACAAAACAAAGTTGGTAAATTAGAGTATTGCAATATCATAAATAGTAACTCCGAGTGGTTACCTACACAAAATTCACAATTTAGTGTAGCTCAGTAACATTGTGATTACCTCTCCAATGCACACATCATGTGCCACTTCATATGCATGCAAAGCCTCGTATAAGTGCTCACGGACTTCTAGCTGTGCTTTCATCAAATTTCGTACAAGTACTGGTACAACTGCCACTGAATATCCTCTCTTGCGTGTATCATCGATGCTTGAAGTTGGGGTGCAGCATAATGAAATAATGTCCCTTTGTAGCCATGCTCTGTGGATGTTAAAGGCTACTCCACTAATAACATTCATGCCCATCTCTATTGCCTGGAATGAAATGAGTCACATTCCAAAATATTATCTACTAGCACTTGTACATTTGTACCTAATAGGTCTGAAATTGGATTGAATTAAATGATACATATAAACCAAAAAGCATTGAAATTTGCATAAATTACCTTATGAAGAGTAGTTTTCTTGTCAACTTTTGAATTTTCCACACCTTCAACTTCTTGCTTGGCAATCCTTAGAGCTTCAAGTCTACGGTTGTGCTTGACTATCTGTGCATTTGCCTCTCTTCTATTACTTGCTCTGTAAGCTCTCTTCATAAGTGCAATGTGCATCTACTCAAACATGTTAGTAGAATATTCCCAAGGCAACTCTGACCTTTGGATTGATGAAGCAAAATGTGACATGGCATGAATCTTGATTGTATTAAAATTAGATTTTTGCCATTCCGTCAAAGTCCTCTTGAAAGCCAATACTGCTCTGAATAAATATGCCAACAGAAAGGGTGCATGAGATCTTTTGCATAAATTGGTAAAGTAAAAATATAAACCAAGTTATTGATTCCATTATCAAATACCATAACTTATAAACAATATAGTCATGCAAATAATCTCAAATCACTATAAATCTTAGCAAGATCTAAGCAAAAACCAAGTCTGTAAATTACCTTGTCATCAAATCCTCCATGGTTTGTAAGCTTTTCATAGTATGGGAAGGGCTTCTACAAGCACATATATACCATTCCAAAAAGTATACCATAGCTTGGATGATATGATCCTCATACAAATCAACCATACAAAATATAATGACCTGTACACATTCAAATTAGGGATACATTATTACAAGCTCATGATAAATAATAGATTCAAATAAAGTAAGCATGCAAGCAAATACATCATGTAAAAAAATTACCTGCATGATGGACCTATGTTCAAAGGCAGCAAAATTGGCTTGTGAACAGAAATACCCCCCCTTTTCATTGCCTGGAATGCGAAAATGTGCAAAGCGAGCTCCTGCTTTGAGTCGCATAAGTCGATTGTCAAGCTCTTGTAGAATGTGTGCACGAGGATTTTCAGCTGCAATGTCCCTAATGATGCCAACTAACATTTTGAAGATTCCCAAATCACTCTGGTGTAGAATGTCCACATGTAATGCTTTATAGGGGTTTCCCATGGCTGTCTCCCCACCATTGAAGCCCCATAAAGAACACTGGAACATACAAATAACAAAATTGCATAAATGTATTTTTTGTACTAGTTACTATTTCAAATTACTCAAGGATTTAAGTTCTATATTCTAATGATATCAGGGATATTCTCACCTCTACAGCATGCAAGGACCACCTCTTTGAAATGGAATTTGATTGATGTTTGGGTGAACTCTGCATCTTTCTATAAATCTCCTTCATGTTCTGTTCAGTTCGAGCTTCATATGCTATGTCCACATTGTTGAGGTATTCCTTAGGGCAGAGGCATAGACTGCATGGAAGTCTACAAATGTTTGTATCATATGTTGACGTAACCTGTATACACCACACACACAAAAAAAGCAATAAATTCAGATTTACTATGTCCCCAAAAGATGCAAACACATCTTTTAGGTATTAATTAACATCATCATTTAGAAAGCATATTTACTATGCCCTATTTACAATGTTGACCATGAATGTGTATGAACTATTGAAAATTTCAAAATATCAAATAGAAATGCACATTGTGAACAACATGAAAGCCCACCTTACAACCTTTAGGATGGTCGGAGATATATGCGTACAATAATGGATAAACAAATTGTGGTATGCCCAATGGATCAATCAATGTAAGCCCCCTGGTACATGTCCAAATTACCACAAAACAACATTAAATAATGTAAATATTGTTTGTAAGGTAGACCAAGTATGTAATCTATGAAACTATCAATAGAACAACTTAAGAACTAGGTATCATTGATTCAACTTCTGTGCAAAGTTCCATCCCTGAAAGTAGTTACCTGTAACTTGTAGCTTTAAGTGGTGCCAGTACAATCTCCAAGCATTTGTGCAAAACTTGCAATCGTCTAATATGAAATGACTCTCGATTGCCTGCACAACATGAGATAAAACCAAGTTGATATCCAAATTTGTTGTATTGATTGACTTCAATTTTAAGATTTCATGCTATAGGGATAATTTGGTAAACAAATGTACCTGCATCAGAAGCAATTATTGGTAAGATTGCTAGTAGGGCATGTCCATCATCTGCTTGTCGTTTTTCGCAAGAGATGTTTGCTATGGACATCACCAGTGGATATCCAATCTCTCATATTATTGGAAAGGCTTGTTTGGTCACTATAAAACATGAGAGGAGCCACCACACTTCCTTCGCACCCCACATGCTTCTGCAAATCAATCAGCCACATATTTCTAAATTTTTTGAGGTTATTTTAAACTTTGACATTGTAATTTTATAATAGATTTCAAACATAAAGATGAAAAATGTGATGATTATTCATGTATTGTACCATTCTTCAATGTAATTTATAAAGTTCATAGGTCCAATATTTAAAGGTTGCATACACTACCTGCATGGCTTCCCACCATTCACATGTGTGTGGTGTTGAAAATACCCGCTCTCCATCATTGTTTAATACAGTAGTAGGGGCTAGCTTAAAACCCTCAGCATTATTAGGTGCACTAAATAGAGATGCAAGAGCTTGGATAGAATCCCTGTGATGAAGCACAACCTCTGGTTCACCAGGTTCTAAAAGAATTTGTTGTTGCCAACCCTAGCCAATTTCAACAACCACCTTTGTGAGATCTTCACAGTTGTTTAGTGAAAGGGAAAAGATAGATATTAATGAAAACATGTTCAAATACCTCAAATAATAAGAAATCAAACTAGGTTTAAAAGCCAAATACTTACATCTTTTGAATTGTACAGGTTCTGTTCCCATTTGTCAACGTCATGGGCACTTCTCACAGTGATTTCATTGATATTAAACCGTGAATCAAAAAGCAAGTTCAATAGTGCATTCATGTCAGTGGTTGATAGTCCTTGTTTGGTTCTGCAACTTCGCATGAAGTCAACAAGATGAAATGTTGAATCAAAAGAGCCAGCCATTGTTGTTGTTAAATCACTTTTCTCCATGTGAATATAGTCTTCAACAAATTGGCTAGTACTTGAAAAATATTCTTCTTGAGTCTTCTTATCTGGACTTGGTTGGCTAGTATTGCGGGGCTCATCAACTTCGATTTGGATTGCCATTGGTACTCGAGATCTACTATTCGGCAGGACATTGTGAGTTTCAACAGCTCGAGGTGTAGTCCTAGACAAAGTGCGACATCTTTTTACATGGCTGGATAGTCCGGTAGAGCTTGCAAATCTCTTAGCCCCGCAATAAGGACAATCCAGAGTCATCTTCTCCATTGTAGAAACAAAAACAATATCCACACACTAAAAAATATAAGCTCCTCATTACTTCCTACTCAAGAAGTTTGCATATTGGGACACAAGAAGTTTACATATTGCATATTGATATATTAATGTATTTTCTAAAAAATACAAAAAAAACACGCATCCAAAAGTGATCATGGACAAGGGACTCACCATCAAAAATTTCGACTGGGGTGAATCTCGTTTCCAGCAAACGAGGCAGCTCTCAGGGTATGCAAATGTCTGTGACACCACTCCTGAAGTCCCTGGAGCTCTTTGAAATTGTGTTCCTGCTTCCGGGATGACTCAAGACTACACTGAGGTTGAGCAGAAGCAGAATTTCTGACAGATTCTTATTAGAAGTCTGAAGAAAAATTAGAATTGGAGATACTGAATTCATAAGTTATCACATTTTTCAAAAGAGGGACATAACACAAGTCAAAGTGCATAAAAGAGCTCACGTTTCCTGAAACCTAACTCCAAGTTCAGAAACTCGATAGACTTCTTAAACAGCATAAGACAATGAAATAGAATCCAGTTTCTGAGACTTGATCGATTTCTAGAAATCAAATGAACCCTAAATCTAGTTTCCGAAACTTGATAGATATCTGAAAATCAAACGATCTGGAATTTGCAGAAACAAGATGAGATCAACATGAATAAGAAACTGCTCAAGGCACGAATCCCGAGATACGAGAAAATTGCATGAAATGAGAGCAATGCAAGTAGAAAGAGGTGTAGAAAGAGAAACGAATTCATCTTACCTAGTCAGTCCATCGATGAGCAGGGAGCGTGCGGCACGAGTGGTACTCGTCTCGGTTGAGCGCCAATAATAGCCTGTACTCGGGATGAGCTTCCAACAACTAGAATGCAATACAAACTCAAGACTGCAGGACTGTCTACATGAAAGGCAAAGCACGAGATTTTGAGACATGATGTTTGATCGTACACCACTAACTTGTTGCATCGCCGCTCGTACCTGTTACACATCAACATTATTACAATGAATGAAAATTTGTTGGAAAGATGGATGAAAACTTAGCCAAGGCAAACTTTCAACACATATTAAGTTACGTTCAGTAGGTGCGCTGGAGATGTTACCCTAATTGCAGGAGAAGGACGTTGGTTTGATCAATGCGGCCTCCTTTGCGTTGGGCCTTTTGTCTGGGAAGAGATGATTGGCGAATTTGCCAGCCAGCCAGCTCCAAGAGGGTGTCTCTCATGGGGTTGAGGTGCACCACGTTGTTGTTGTTGCATTATGGATTCATGCAGATGTTGGTCCTCTTGGTTGCGTCGGAGCTCCGCCAAGCGGCGGCATTGGTACCTACAACATATTGGTGCCCGTCTTCCCCGAAAGCTCAAAGAAGGAACACTCAAGGACTTACTAAAGCTGCGATGGAAATGAAAGCCACATGCTCCTCACCATCTTGGACGTGCACCTCCTTCCTAGTACTGTCCATCTTCGGCAACTCCTTTGCCATTGTCGTCGATGATGCGGTTGAATTAACTTGGCTGAGTTTTTGCACTAGAAAAGCTTTCGGGGAAGACGGGCACCAAGCGGCGGCGGCGTTGGTACCTGCGAGAAATGGAAGACCGGGAGCAAGACATGAGCAGAATGACTAGTTGGATTGCAGAGATTCTACAACAACACGACTACTTCGCCCAGGTAACAATCAAGGTTTCTCCCATTGAATAATGTGATCAAATCTAGTTCTTAAGTTATAGCAATTGCAAATAGTTACATATTATTGGCCAATGTCTATGATTTGATTTATTTACCAAGAGTTGCATGCATACTTACATTTGCAGTGTGCGTCCTATGACAAGTCCGAAGAAGAATCACGCCCACGCAAATTGCTGCAGGGGATGATGAGGTTGCCTCGGAGTTGATTGCAGGTAGACTCTTTACGACAAATCAATCTTGAACATGGAGAAGGTTCCAAAGCATCCGAACCTCCGGTCCAGGTTCGGCATGGAGGTTCAGCCGATGAGCGGGAAGCTTGAATGTGTTGCGTGACAATTCTATTGCTGTATTGCGTTTCAAGCGTTTGCTGTTTAATTTTCTCTTGTGGTCATCGACATTATTGATGCAATCAAGCTCTCGGGAACTTTCCTGCCAGACATTTTCTGTTCTCTTAAAAGCCTGTAAGTAAAACTCTCATGTCAAGTATTTTCTATTACATTGAAGCTCTTAAAAGCCTGTAAGTAAGTAGTATCTACCTACGTGCGCTTGTTGTAGCAAGAATTTACACGAGAATGCTAAAGTAGTCACTAATTTGCATCAATCAAGTAGTTTTGTTGCAAGCTTGCAACTTATAATTCACTTTCTTGTGTTTTTTGTGTACTTACATATCACTGGTATTCCTTCATCCTTTCAACACGCCTTTGAAATTGAAACTCGAAATTCTACCAAATTTGAGGAGATAATTTTTGAGACTTGACAATGTGACTTGATTTGTTGTTTGTGCAGGGGCAAGTTTCAATGCCTAGCCAACAAGAATCCAGACAACTGGCTGCCTTAAAGGCACAATATAAAACTCCAATGTATAGAGGACGCCATTCAAGCATCATTGCATCTCATGGGAACCAGTCTAGTAGAGAAGCAACGATCCCTAGAGGACCAGCTGTGCAAAGCTTGAATAGAGGAGCAGAAGTCGATGTCACGAGGATTTCTAGTACTCCTTTGGATCAAATTGAACGACAAGAGAGGACAACTACTGTTCATCGCAACCAACAAGGTAAAGAATACTTTAGTGTTCCTATGGATGCAGTCCAGAAAAGGCACTATGCGAAACTCATAAAGGACAACGAGCTGCTCCGACAACAGCTACTCTCTACCACAAGAGCGTTGGAAATTTCAATGGAGAAATGTAAAGACATTATGCCATGTTGCAACCCAGCACAAGTGAAGGTATGAATCCTCCAAGTAAAAGTAGATGTACTTGTTGGATAGAGACTGACTTTGGAATCATGTGCAGCTTGGCTACGGTTTTTAGAAGCCCTCTCATGTAGTGATTTTTAGAAAGAGAAGTTTAAGAAGTATAATTGAGGTGTAATGTCTGTAACTACTCTTCTGTGAAGTTGTGCCATTCAATTATATTAACGCTATTGAAGCCACTTTTTTTTCAGATCAAGCAAACTGAGGTTGTCACCAAACTCCTACTGGAGAGATTCTCAAACTCAACAATGTATCCCTCTGACGAGATTCTTTGTGAGGCCATGATGATCTCCTTTGACATTGAGGAGAATGACTTGGCAAAGGTCGAGTTCTTGAAAGCTTGGGGACCTCTAGGGCCAGGTGGTGGCCTATCAAAAATGGTTAACAAAAATGTGAGGGATCGCAGAAGCAGCTTGATCCGAGATGCCAAAATGGAGCTTTATAGGAAGTTAGGTTGTCCTAAGCCAAAGAGGAATGCTTCTCATCAAGAATTCCAACAGTGGTACGATGAGCTTGAGAGTCATCGTGAAGGTACATATGTAGAATCAAGCCCTAATTCTGAGAGATTACTCATAGATTCATTTAAGGTTGCATCTTGCATTCCTGCATAGAATCATGTATAGTAATCTTGCATAGAATTATCTTTTTTAATTTGGAGCCACGCATACACTTTCTATTTATTAGAAATATAGTTTCATTGTCATTATATGTTGCAGAGTATTCATAGGTTGTAGACTCCAACAGACTCTGATCATTGTTGTCTATGCAAGAGTAATATTAGATGTTGGTCCCTTACTTACATTGATGATTCATAAATTATATAACTTTTCATGTGTTAGTTGAAAGATTTGTAGCCTCTGAATATGTTTGTGAAGATTTGAACTTGGAACTTGTACTGAATTTGTTGTTACAATTTGTGATTTGTTTTGCAAGGTAACAAATGGAGGATTCAAATGCATGAGTTTGGCTTCACAGATCCTTTCGGAAGTGATGCAGTGTATGGTGCAATTGCCCGTGCAATGAGTGGAGAGTGCTATGATTTGCATGGCATCGTTGAAATCACAAAAGAGCAGGGTGGATTCTTCTTGTGTGCAGTAAGTTTTTGCATGACATTATTTTTATTGTATTTTTGAGGCCTTCTCTATCAGATTTTTTACTTTGGTTTTGGTTTTGCAAGTGGAGCTAGAGCTTTCAATCCATGATTACATATCAAATTATTTTGTGCTAACAATTTTTTGTTTTGTATTTGCTTTTAGTTGGAGGTAGCAATGCTAGGGAAGACATTTAACCCCTTGGACATGTCTACTGCAAGATCACAAATGAAGATAGCAGAAGTGAAATTAATTGAAGAATCCTCAAGCATGAGGAGAATTCGCTTAGTTGACAAGATTGCAGTTGATGACCTTGAATTTGACGATTGAAATTCCTCACTTTACAGTTTATTTCAAGTGGTGTATATGATAGTTTTCATGAGGTTTGTGATTTCAGTTTGATAGTCTTTGATGACGATTCATCTTACTTTGCACCACTTTGAAATAGGGAGAGTTTATAGAATGTAATAACGTCCTGTAGTGCCCTTACGTTCCCAAAATTTGCTTGCAATCTGTTTCGCGTGAACAATAACGAACCGCAGGCAAATTTAAGCCCAATTCTCAGACATTATTCCATCTCTCATGGCTACAATTTTTCTCCCATTTGTTTACTAGTTTTGGTACATTGGCCAATTTTAGGGTAACTCATCCACCTCAAATGGTGAATTATGCTGATTTGTTTGATTAGTGTGATATTTTCACTACTTTTGATGTAATATTGTTTCAATGAAGAATTATGCTGATTTGTTTGATTAGTGTGATATTTTCACTACTTTTGATGTAATATTGTTTCAATGAAGCAACATGAAAAAATGGATAACATTGAATGTGACATTGTTTCAATATTTCAATAATCAACATTCAAATATTCAATTAATAGATGGATGTTTCATTGACATGTAATCTACATGAGATTGTATCATTACTTCTGATTTTGTATTGTTTCAATGAAAGAACAAGAAAATTTTGGATAACATTGAATGTGCCATTGTTTCAATAATGGAGCAAGCAAAAAGTAAATAACATTGTTCAATAGCTAATTTATAATGTTGAAACACTAAATATTGATATAATACCAACATGACATTTGAATACTAACCACTATGTAATGTTGATATGTTTTGTAATGTTTCAACATTGTTATGGTATTGCACCCTACAAATGTTTCAATACCCCAATCACAACATTGATTCAACTTTGAATCAATGGCATGAGAACTTTGAGATGAATGCCCAAGGATCTCTTTCATCCAAATTCAAACTCCAAATTTCTTTTTTTAAATGAAAAGAGGACCGTAGGATCTTGTTTAATACTATCAAGTTAGTCTATCTTCTAATTTTTAAACACGTTGATTGTACGGATGTTGAAATATCTTCAATCAAAGTTCAATTTTTAAAAAAACATCTATTTTTTTCTTGGTCAAAGAGACTTCAAGGATCATATCTCAAAAAAATTCAAAAGAAGTGTTTTGACTTTTTTGACCAAGTTAAGAAGATGCATTTGGATTTTCACAAGGATTGCAACAATGGAAGTTTTTTATAAATAGATTTGCAATCAAGTGAGGTACATTGGGAAAATAAAAATTTCATTTGACCATGACCATTTGCTATAGGCTTCAACCAATTACACTAGAAGAAAATGAGGGATTCTGCGACTGCAAAGAGCAACTGTTTTTTGAGTTGTGTAACTAATTTGCAACATGTGATAATCTAGAGGTCCGTAGTTGTAGTGGACAAGTCGCATAAAAATTAGAGTCGCAAAATGAAGTGAATCTGTTTTTCATTTGGCAGCGTAGTTTGAACTTCGTCGACGGCCTTTTCTGACGTGGTCGCTTATGTGTAGTCGCTACCACGTGACGTTGGTCATTCAATTGATGAGTTGTGCGACTTGTTTGCAACTTATCTGTGACTCCATTGCGACTTGTTGGCGACTCATTTGTGACTTGTTTGTAACTTGTTTGCGACTTGTAGATTTGTAGATTTTAAAATTCTAATCTTAATGATTTGTAGATTTTGGATATTACAAATCTAAATTCTATTTTAGATTTCAGATATTTAGATTTAAAAGATTTCATTGGTTTAGGAAATTATATAATTTAAAAATTCTTGGATTTTTACAGTTTGTAGAAATCTACAAATTGTTAAAATCAACAATTTGTAGAAATCTACAAGTTGTAGAAATCTACACCTAATAGAAATCTTAAAATTCTACTAAGGGAGTTCATTACATAAGAATACAACAACTTACAAGTCTTACATGTCTAACCTAATGGTACTCTTGACAATTGATATGGGCCAATTGCTATAAGACAAATAATCTGGAAACAAATTAGAAAACAACTAGAAAATGACTACAAAACAACCAAAAGAATTCTAGAAAATTCTAGTTGTTTTCTAGTCATTCTGTAGTTGCAATCTAGTCACAGAGAAGCTCTGTAATAGTGTAGGGTTACAAGAGTGTAACAGAGTTGTCATTTATAAATTCTAGTTGTTTCTAGTTGCAATCTAGTCATTTTTTAGTCGAACTATAGTTGTTTTGTAGTTGCAGTTTAGTCGTTTTCTAGTCAAACTATAGTTGTTTCTAGTCACAAACTAATTGTTTTCTAGTCGTTTTCTAGTTGAATTGTGGTCAAATTTAGATAATATGTGATTGTGGTTTGCCACAGTGGACTCCACGATGTGTAGAGTTGTCCACATCGACAACTGTGATGAAAATTGGATGTAGAATACCTCACAGTAATTCTAATTGCCAACTCTGTTACAATTCTATAACCCTACACTTCATTCTACGACTACTTTGCGACTAAACAACCTAGTTGTCAAACTTGATGCATATAGAGAGGATTACAGTTGCAGGATAGTTGTATAGGACACTAGTTGCATAGTAGTGGGTTGTGCCGGACACGTTTTTCTTCTAGTGTTAACCCCTTGTTCACTTGCCCATGGAATTTTTCTTTTGGTATAGCATTTGATTGACTAAATTTTTTTCTGAAGACAATCAAAATTAATTGTAAAGTGCCAAAAATGATGGACCAAGATTCAAAGTTTGAGAAAAAAACAAAGGATGAAATTCCTTGAAGCAACAAAACTAGTGATTGATGGAGATTGGTGTTGTGTTTCTTTTGTACTATTATCAGTTAAGCCTTCATTTAACACCACTAGTACAAAAAAGGATGAGCTTTATAATCAACTCTAATTTAAAGCGAGCATTTCTTGAAGTGTTTGATTTTGAAAAATCATCCAAGGTGGAGTTATGTCCAAATAAAATAAAAACTGGATATAGAAAGAAAACTTGGTGAACTACTTGAGAAAATTTTCAAATTTCAAAAACAATATTTTTTTAATATCCAATTAGCCTTTGAAGTTGATCAACCACCTTAAAATGGTTGATTAGGCATTTGGGGTTTAATCCATGAGTCATTTTGTAGTTTACTTTAGCAACTTCTCATTCTGTACTATTTATCAAAATTCTAGCCATAAGAATTATCCTTTTTAAATTTGAGTCTAAGTTATAATATGGTGCTTTTCAAGGCCAGTTTCTATTCCAATTTGAAAATTTGAGAAATTTGAGAAATTAAATATTTTGCAATTAGAACTATGGATCTATATCCACAATCTTCTATTTTTTATATTTATTATTTATTATACATTATAGGAAGATACAAAAAATTGATTTACACCATGATTTTGCTTTGTACACCTTGTATGTTACTACGGAGATAATTTCAAAGTTTTAAAGCATTTAAAAAATAAATTTAATACAAATGTTCTCTATTTTTTATTTAAAATTCCTAATAATTTCAAAGTTTTATATAAAACATGAATTCCTTTTCCTTAAAGATTTCATGTTATTTCCTCTATGAAAATCCTTTTCTGAAACATCCTTGCTAGAGGTATGAGTCAGATCATTTCTATTCTGATCAAATACTAATCTTGGTAGCTAAAGGAATCATGTATCATAATCTGTAGTCACTTGTCAATTTAAATATATATTCTTTCAACCCAACTCAATCCAAACCCTCAGCAGCCCCACCCCTCATATTTGTAATTTCAGAGCAACTTGACCCAATCCAATCGATATGGGATAAACCCATATGTATTCGTGTTCATATCCATCTTTTATACCGTACCTATACTCATATCTCATATCTTATATCCATATCTAGTATTTGGTATCCATATCCCATATCTTGTATTCAAGATCAACGACATTGGAGGGGGGTGGGGATTTAAAAAATAAATAAATAAATGGCTATCAATTGTTGGAGGAAGAAGGGTGGAAGAAATGGCCTGGTGAGGAGGCTGTTTGTTTGCCACAATCCCCGACGACAAGCGGCAATTGTCCAACCTAAACCACGGGTGGGAATCAACAATTTGGATGAAAAATGCATAATGCTCAATTATGTGGTTTTGCTTGCATAATCGGGCATTACAACTTCATTGCGACATAGAACCTACCCCGCAAATGAACAGGACAATTCTTGGTCATGGTTTACATTCACTTCAAATGTAAGTGTAAAGTGGGAGGTCCATAATTGCCCACCTAAGAGCTGAAATTGAATTTTGGAGAGTTGAAGCTTCTTGAAATATTTTTTAGTAAATTTCCCTCGAAAGACAAGTGGAACTGACATCTCATCCAAGTTGTTTCATGTTTTTTGGAGCTTCATGGAATTAGTTATAAAATTTTGAAGTTGAAGTGGCATAAGGCTCTAAAATCGCCCACCTTCTAAAATATACATTGTTTGTACATTGATGAAGGCTACAAATAGTATACATTTGAAGAGGTGGGTGATTTTAAAGCATGTGCGCTTTTAGAACCTCTGTAGATAAGCTTAGATCCTATTTGGAAAAAACTAAGCTAATAGTATAAGTTCATTCCTAGGGAGGCTATTAAATAGGATTACTTCTACAACGACTGAAGAACAACTAAATAAGGAATAAAATACCCAAGAAAGGCATACTTCCAACTAGTGTTAATTTAATTCCTCATAATTTTTTAATTTCATTAATCACTCCATTCTTAATAACCACCAAGGTTAAGTATCACCCCAATTAGCTTTGATCTTTAATCTTCAATTGGAATCTTTTGTCTTTCTCCCAAATTGATTTTGACCGGCACCAGTTCAGCCTTGAACTTCCAATCTAGCTTGTTGTAAATATAAACAGCAAACCCTTGAACTTCCCGCTGAAACTTGTCACTTCGTTGATCTTGTCTCCTAGTTTGGAAACCGCCAAATCCACCAACTTGGTTTATTGTCTTTAATTTTCCAACTCAGCTCCACCAACTATAGTAATTGCATATCTTACTCTCCTTTTTATCCAACTTGGAATAATTCTCTCTTCTCTCATATTTCTCAGCCATGACACATGCTGATTTTCTAATTGGATTTCCTAAACTTTCTCACATTCCCTCTGGAAATTCATTCCGATTCGGAAGACTGAATACTGCTCCATTTCCGACTAGGAATTAACACCCAATCACATACAACTTTAAAACCAACTTAAAACATTCCTTAAACTCATACATTCAGTCATTAACTTTCCAATTTGGTTTAACCTATAGACTGCCATGCTCCGACTTGGCAATATCAACACCCCTGTTCTATTTACCAAATTGGAAACATATACAATCATGCATACAACTCTAAACTGCCATTTCACCACATCATACACCAATTCGCTTTAATCCATACTTTATAAAGCCGAATTGGTGACATATCACCATTTACAAAAATATTATTTGGCTAACTGACTTGCTCCAACTTGCTTCTCTGCAATCAGTTCTTCATTCCAATTTGGATAGTAAAATTTCTACTTCCAATTAACTCTCCCTTATCCAAAATCTCCACCATTACATCATCACAACATCCTATTAGACTAGCATCACCATGCACAATTCCAAATAGGACTTAATTGCTCCACTAGCACAACCATCTTCACGATGCTGCTCTTCAGACACACCGATTTGGAATTAAAAAAACTTCTGCTCCACACTCCGTATTCTCCAAATCGGACCTTTACGACCACCACTGCGGCCACTTACTCATCCAATTCGGACATACTTCCAAACACAGATACAAAACCTCACAATCAACAAAAATACATGAACCAATTAGGACTCTCCTCCACACACACAGAATAAGAACACACATATACACACACCAAATTGGAAAACAAGTACACAGCCAACTAGACTAGGACTCACACTAGACTTTCTTCGACAATGGGTGCCTTCCAAACCGAAAAACTCCCATTTAAAACTCCGAGCCAGTTGGTTCCTCAACGAATTTGGATAACACTTCAAATTCCACCAACTGCCAAATAGGAACCTCAAACATAACTGCTCAATAACTACAAATACAAACACCCAAATTGGCACTCTCTACAACAAAAATCCAACTTGGGACAACACAACCCTAATTGTTGACTACAAGCACAATTCAAATCGGAAACCACCGCAACTCCAAGTTGGTTTGACAGAGACTAGGACTAGAACATTCCAACTCAGAATCACCCACAGACAATTCGGAACTGCACTTCACCCCCCGATTAGGCTTTTCCTTCCGATTCCAGCTCAGCGGCTCACGCTTGACTGCTTCCAACTAGAAATAAATCACAAAGAAATGACTTTTCAAATTCGTTAATAAACATTCAAAATCACCCATTTGGAATTTAAAACAAGAAAAATATAACCAAAACAACACAAAATCACACAAAAACAACCACCAAAATTGCAAAAAATAATCCAAATAGGTCATTTACAACCTCCTACCTTACATGCCTTTGAAAGTTGCATGAACTCACTATAACTCTAGGATTAATGTTGGTTGTGTTATTTGGACCTAAGAGGTAATTTAGTGTCTTTGTTTATTTGCATTGTCCCTTCTTTTGTTGTCACCAACAAAATAATTTTTTAAAGATACTTCTTTCATCCCAAAATGATCGTCATGTTGTACTTTGTGATGTTGAAAATTGGTCAATTTTGGCTTTTGATTGCTATTTGGGACTAGCAAATCAAGTCTAAGTAATAGTTTCAACTCCATCCATGCAATCATCAATAAAAAGACAAATGAAATGACTGAAGGGGTCAATCAATACTATTCATTTTTATTTTTTGCATCTCTTTGAGTGATGCCTAACTGAACAACAAGAAGCTTTGGAAAATGGTACATAGATCCATATATGATTTTGGGCCCATACTAACTACCCACAAATGACACCTCACAATCAACAGTTAAGTGTCTATTGGTGTTCCTTGTAAATGCCCCCAAAATTTCACTTTTCAATACTCCAAAACTACACTTTGAAAAGAGTTTTGAAACTCAAAATTTCTAAGACGCTAAAGTGCATCGAACTCTATTTACATTGCAAAATGGATTTTTTTAAATGTTGTTTTCAGCCTTAATTTAGAACATTTTGTCCAATAGGAACATCATTTTGGGACAGAAGTAGATATTATATATTATAAAAGATGTTAAAAAAGTATATCTCTTCTTTGCGAACTAATCATTGACAGTTGTGCATAGTAACTCAAAGCCCTAGCTAGTTAATATCCTCTTCTTTCTTTTCTTTGAAGGCAATCATCTGGGTTTTATTCCACAAAACAAAAGCAAAAAAGGCATTACATTACATTATAGGAAGAGTAGCTTAAGACTTGATTCCAAAGTTAGTTGTCTAGGGAGGGAGTAGTAAGCTAAATCTTGGTGTGAAATTCCACTTGGTTCTTTTCTTTTTCTTTTAATCCTTAAACGAAGGGCTCATAATCATGGAAATCATCTGTTTTGACACCGTGTGAATTGTTGAATTAAAATAATGCAAAAGCACTCATTGGAAGTCAAACTACTATAGATGAATTTCCCTTTTTCCCACGAAATTTGGAGGATGAATAGTTGCACTTTTGTCCTACACATGAGATTCTCTTGTCATTCATCGGATGCAAAACGTCTGCCTCGACATTTAAGGGTTAAACCAATTCCACTTGAATTTACTTACATCAATCCCATGAATTTGGTTTAAGGGTTTAGGACCTTAAATTGGATTCTTCAAGCTAATAATAGACACTCCTTCCTAGAAAATCGGTGCTGAATCCGCAATTTTGGATGAGGCAAGGACTCCAAGAAAGAATTCAGACACGATGACGAAACAAATTCCGATGAAGCTCAATCCCACTTAAATGGAAAGCGTCCATCCTTCCTGCATTCAATCCACATAATCAGAACTACATGGGGTACAATAGGGCCAAGGAGAATTGACCCCCTCATTGCCCCAACCAAGGGTAATTTAAAAAAAATTCCCCCTATTTTGTGCCATGTTTAATGCTAATACTTCACCTCTACTTACTAATTTGGGACCTCTGATTGCAAATATGAATTCAGAATTTCAAGAAAAAAACGTAAGTTGCAAATAAAAAATTCCATTGTTTGCCCTAGTGGGGCAATGAGGGGGGGCAATTCACCCTGGCCGCACAATAGGGGTAGTCATACCTTCATCAAGCAAAATTCTATGAAGAATGAGAAGTTGGTGAGAGAAAACAGGAGCCAATGGAAAACCGTTCAGCATGAAGAAGGTGTGACACCTCTTTTGTGTCTTTCTAAGAGTGAGAATGGAAACTTGGGAGAACTTTTCACCTACAAAGGAGGTCACTGCAAAATTTAACTTTTCACTTGTGAAAGTCACTGTGGAGGTCATTGCATCCATGCAAGAGCATCAGTGCAGATGCATTTTCAATGCAAATGCAACTTCATTGCAACGGCCAATTTTCTTTGAGCAATTGGATTGAAAGTGCATGTAGAGACTAACAAATGAGATGAAAAGTTCTATGAAGAAATCTTTGTAGTCTATTATTTACCTCTGGAGGAAAATAATGGATGTGGAGAAGATTTTGCAAAAAATGAATATTCTTCCATTGAGAGCCAACAAGAAGCCATGTCCCCATTCTTTGAAGAATGGCCGTGCAATGAAGAAGGTGTGACTACCCCTAATGAATTAGACGGACCATAGAAGGTTTGATTTAGATTCAAGACCTTTCTATGCCACCTCTAAACTTTCCATACACACACACATAGTGACCAGGCTTGTTGGAAGGCAAATGTATTTATTTAACCCTAAAAGGACAAACTAGGCATTTTGCAAAGTGAAACTTGAATTTTTTCACAATTCTTGATTTTATTTTAGATGCCTTCAAACTGGAATGAAAAAATGTAGCTCCAATAATCTACTTTTTGCTCCATTTTAATTGTTTCAAAATTGTTAGAAATGGTCAGTTTTATAACAGGTTGAAACAGATCTTGAAAGATTGAAATTTATCACTTTTGAGCTTTTTCTATCAAATTTCTCTTAGTGTAAGTTCAAGGAGTACACCAATTACACCATGATGTTTATCACTACTATTTCCATTTAAAAATTTCATACTATTTTAAATATGCTTGTAATTACTATGATAAATTATATAAAATGATTTTATTGATTTTAATTATGAAAAAATAAAGTTAAATTTGGATAAATATTACAGCATGAAAAAATATCAAAATTTTGAAAGTTGCACTTTAATATAGAAAACTAATGAAGTTTAATTAAGCGGGAACATGAAAAGTCCTTTAAAGATTAACCCAATAAGACTTTGAAGATTGGAAGAGTTTGATGAATGACTTTTCGGAAAACTATAGAACCAAAAAATGAAACTATTCATCCATTAATAAAATTATTTTGGTTGATGATTTTTGGATAACTACCTTGGTGATAGGGCCAAATCTTTTCATGATTAACCTTGATGATAGAACCACCACTTCTTCTGTGTAATAAGATATAGCATGAAAGATGGTGATAGCAACAAATGATGGCAAATGACAATGAGGTGTAAATAAAAGACGCAATTGAACCTACATTGGGGCTTTTTTGAGTTTCCATGTCTCATTTTCTCCTTTGCAAAGGATTTTGACATAGGGAAAAATCACAAGGTTTTTGCTTGCAAAGGGGAAAGTGAGACAAAAAAACTCAAAAAAAACCCTGGTGTTGTAGATGTTTGGAGAGATGTAGAGAAGGGAGACAATTGAGAAGAAAGTCAAAAACAGATGTCTACTTTACCTCACACCTAGATTTGTCTATGTCCACATTTCATATTTAAGCCACAATAGACCAACTTTAGATCCAAGCATGGCCTACTTCTAAGTCATTACATTAGTGATTCCAAGTTGTAGATGCTCCATGATTGTGTTAAGGTAGATGAGCCTATTAACGTTAGTCACATAATTCTAACATCTACAAGACTTTCTCATTTGCACAATAAACATCACTTATTTCCACAATGTCGTGTAATTCATTTTCTTTGGACAAACAATTAGATGCTATTGGAAGACAATGTTATCATAATCATATCTATTTATGGATGGTAATAGTCTATTTGTGAACAAATGCAAATTAAAACAATTTGCAACTTCCAATAATAGAATATGTGCTTTTAGAATGTCAAACTTGTGCATTCAAAACACTCATGAAATAAGAATAGGGTGACATGTCACTCATTTAACCTTTTTGAGATGGTCATGACCTCCACCTATTGATAATTTTATATTTTTTGTACCAATTTTTTTTGAAAATCCATATCAAATTTCATTTCTTATTGGATTAACATGATTCCACTTGTCTTTGAGTCCAATCAACTAATTCTTTGTCTAGAAAATGCCAGCAACAATAAGCACAATACCGTATACAACATACCTAAATTTCTAATCTAAGTAGTAATAAGTTGAATAAGTTGAATAAATCTACTTTACTTACCAAACCTAAATACACTTAACACATTCATTAGGCTTTTAACATGATGAAAAAATAGATTTCAGAATCTACAAACTAAGCACATTATAGAAACTTAAAAGTACCTTATTCACTATTTTATTGATTACATAAATGAGTAAAATGTGAAGGAAATAGCATAATGAGAGTATTTTGATGTAGACGGCAACATTATAAACTCTGCAAAATTCTGGGAGTCCTAAATTAGTTGCAAATTCACAACGATTAGTGTGGCAATAAATTATTTTCTACAAATTTATGATCTTACCAAACAATATGACCACAATTTTGTATTTATTATGTCATACAAAACATGTCATAAACAAATTGAATTTATGGTACTTTCATTTTCATATCTATCCACTAGAACATGTCGTGTGACACAAAACATTGGATAGCAATTAGATAGGTTGCCCTCTCCCCAATGGAATGATGTCAAATACGGTCCACACCCATTAGTAGCTACAAGGGCAAGTGACATTCAACAAGAGACTTGTCAATGTCCTACCAATAGAAGAAAATGAGGATTTTTGTGATTACAAAGAGCAACTGGTTTTTGGGTTGCATCAAACATTTGCAACTAGTGAGAATCTGAAGGCCCCTAGTCCCTATAGATAAGTTTTCTAGTTGCACTATAGTTGCAAGGCGAAACAGGATTGTTTCTCATTTGGCAACTTACTTAGAACTTCATTGATATGATGTATAGGGCTATTGCAAGAAACACTTTACATTTTCTGGCCAAAACTACGTTTTTTGGCCACAAGACTGGCAGTACTATGCAGTACTACTAATACTATGTTTTAGCAACACTTTGAAAAATTTCAACGGTCAATTCTAGGCACCTGCAAATCTAACCATTGATTTAATACTATGTTGTACTATGCAGTACTACAAACTACTACAAAGTACTACAGAAACCACTAGGAGCAGAAAATAGCAGAAAAGGGATATGTGAAGTTTTTTATTTTTAGTAATTCAAAAAAAATTCAAAAAAATTCCATAAAAAAAGCCTTTTTGCTAGAAAAGAGTGCACTTGCATTGCACCAAAAACAAATTCATGAAAGAAATTTGTTTCCTCTTCACAGCCTCTGTGCAAAAAAAGGTCACTTTGACATCATTTGTGCAATGGACATGTTGCTATTTTCAAAAAAAAAATTGGTCAATCCTTGTAATATTAGTAGAATGCTTATGTGTCCAATTTGTGGCCTTAAATTTGCAATTTTGGGTCAAAAATAGGACTAAAACCCCCCAAAATGCCCAAGGTAGACACCCAATTGGGGGCAGCTTAAAAATAGTAAACTAATTTTTTTTAAATTCATAAAATCACAGATTGTTTGAAACTTTTGGAGCTACCTTCACTCCAAATTTCACGCCCAGCGGACAAAGTATGCAAAAATTACAAGCCAAAAAGTACCTGTCCAAGGGCAAAGGGACAAGAAATAGGACAAGTGTTTCTTGCAACTACCCTATAACGTGGTTGCTTATGTGGTATTTGCTTCCATGTGAGTGAGTTGTACAACTTATTGGCAACTCATTTGTGACTTGTCAATGACTTCAATGCAACTTGTTTGTGGCACATTTGCAACTTGTTTGTGACTTATAGAATTTGTAGATTGCAAAATCTACAAAATGTAGAAATCTACAAATTGTAGAAATCATAGACATTAGATGAGATTTGGGGGTCTGGGAGGGCCATTTCAGGCCCGTTCCCAGCATTGTTCCCCCGGCAGTTAAAGAACGCCGTTGTAAAAAAAAAGGATTTTTATTTGGTACATCCCAATTTCTTGGGCACTTATTCCATTTCTTTCTTAAGGAAAATCGTTTTGTAGTAACAAGCACTTTCTGCTGAACTGGTTCATATATACTACTGTCTGCAGTAATTTTTTCCAACAAATATACAACCTCTACCAATAACATCAAATCATCCATTATATTGTAAATTCAAATGTGAATTTGTCAATGCAAATCATTTGTTTCACAAACTAAACTTACATAAATATTTTATGGAAAGGAATGCAAAGGAATGCTTTTCTCTTAGCACAACTCAAATGGTGTAATAAAATATTTTTCATAGACATAATCATAGTGGTCAAATAAGCATAATCTAGAGTGAAACATATGAATGTCATATATCCAAGAATTAGTCATCTTTACAATTATATACCATAGCAAAGTATCTAACATCAAGAATAGAAATTAGGTGTTTGAGTAACATAGTAAATGTTTTGAATCAAATAATTCTCCAAGAAGTTTGGGGCTTCACCTGTGCCCATCCCTAAAACACAACACGAATGCATTGTTAGTGAGGATACACCAAGTGTCTACAGCCTTCAAACGTGTGCTATAGCTTTTACAAGAAAAAATAATAATGACAAAAAACAAAATTATTTTCAACTCAAACATCCAAAAAAACTCAAAGAAAATAACCATTAAAGAACATGTGTAGTGTTAGATTGGGAGGACGTCATGATAGTAGCAAAAACGTACAGTGACTTCAAAGTGCTAAGCAATGCAACTAAGCCTCAATTCTAAAAGTGTTTAAAAACTCAGTAAGCTTTAAAAAATTCAATAGCACTCAAAAGCTCCATTGGTAGAATGATGTGTCTGCACTTCCAGTTTGGAATAGAGTTTATAAATTGACTAAACTTCCGCAGCTGGCAACTTGTGACACCGTTCTCAGAACCTCTACCGGCTGACTGAATGTCTGCACTACAGTTATGCAACAGCTAGTATATAAGGCTTTATTGAATGTTTTGCATGCATTGGGTAATTAACATTACAAGAATTTTCAGCCCTCGAAGGAGCCGCGAGTTTTGCCCCCCCCGGATGCAATTGCAGAAAAAATTCAAATAAAAAATTATTTGATTTCAGGTGCTGATGTGGCACTACCTGTGCCACGTTAGCACCACGTCAAAAAAAATTATTTTTATTTTTATTTAATATTTTATTTAATATACTTTTTAAAATAATAATAATTTATTAAAATAAAATAAAAATTCCTGTTCTTGTAATTGCACCACAGGGGTGCCGAAAATCATCTGTTAACAGCCTCTTCGAGGGCTGAAACTTCTTGTAATGCGATATGTCAAGCTATTTAGCCATCAAGCCCACCTGCTATGCCCCTATATAAAGTTATATTGGGTGTCAGTCTCAAGGCAACAAGGTATGTCTTAATCAATAGTAATTAAAATACTTCATGTAAATCAAGACTGGCCCAAGTCAATTGGTCATGTGCTATGAACTTCCTTGATTTGTTGACTTTGTTTAATAGGGCTTGATTGCTTTCCCACCAACCTCTAGCTTTACAAATCTGGTGCTTTGAAAATACAAACAACTCATGTCAATCTCTAGTCATATGCCTTAATTTGGAACAAATGCACCTACAACTATAAATCAATATGAAGCAAAGTTTTTGTGCCTCAATAATCTCCTTTATAGTGAATACATAAATGACTAGAATATAGACAACCTGTGAAATAATAATTGCAAATCTTATTTTGCATTGAAATAACTCATCCTTTGTTATTATGGGATAAAAACTCCCATGGTCAATTAATATTTCCTTACAAGAGCCTATTTAAGGTAGTCCAATCTTTAAACATGTGTCGGAATTTGTGCATCTAAAAATCATAGTAAATGTAGTCCTTTGTACAACTTAGGATATTAGAATCCCAATCTTACATTTACTACTTAGCTATATACTTTCTTAGATTCTAGAAATCAAAATCCACACACAATTCTTGTGTCAAAAACTTGAAGTAAGATTCTAGAAAAAAAAAATTTAATCTTAAAATGAGAAAAAAATATAAAAATAAAATAAAATAATATGACGTGACAATCTTTGTGCCACGTCAAGCAACTATTGCTGACGCAATTCCAAAGGTTGGGAACCCTAGGAAACTCGCAACCCTCCCCAAAGGCTAAAAATCATTTAATGCTTCTATTAAAGTAATTCATTACACGAGGATACAACTACTTAGAACTCTTAATATGGGACAACTGATATAAAATAATTGAAAAATAATCTGAAAACAACTAAGAAACAACTACTAAACAATTATAAAATAATTAAAAAATGATTATTGTTATTTTTCAATTGCAATAGTTCCCTAATCATATCAATTGTTTACAATTGAAGTTGTTAATTCCATATCTCCATGTGTTTCAAGAAATAATAAATAATAAAAAATTCCATATCTCTTTAGACAATGAATTTCATTAAAAAAAAAGCCCTTCACACCCTTTTATTCCCATGAGTGTCAATGAGGCAATTCCCTTTAAAAAAATTCATGATGGTAAATAGTCAAATGATAGATTGGTATCGACTCAATGCATTCTTTGAATTTTTGGCAAACCATTTGTACATTACGTAGATTTGTTTGTCTGGTTCCAGAATTTCCAAAAAAATGGGACACACAAAAAAATGTTCTGCCATTATCCCAGTCCTGAAGGTATCCTCTTCATACATTCACCCATCACAAATGGGAAATCTGGGAATCTGTGGAGTGGAAAATGGAGGGTCAATAAAAATGACTCTTCAATCTGCTTCCTACATTATTTGTACAACTAGGCTATACATACATCCAAGCTGATTACGAGTTCCCAGTAATCTAGATTTGCATGTCACATCCTTTCAAACTCAAGTTTATTTTTTTGAGCTCCTTGTTTTCTTCCTCCAGCTCCTCAATATGCTTTGTTTGCTCGGAATCCTTCCTACAGATAACCAAGCACGAAATTCACAAAATCTTCTGTTAGACCGGCTGTCATAATAATATTCAATACTCAAGAGGAGAGAGCGGAGGATTGAAAATACAGTCCACACAAATATGGGCCCAAATCCGAGGGACTCAGTTCAAGTTGTTTAACAGTCAAAGTATTCAACAGTCTGATACCATAGTTGAGTTTGGCAAAATGTTTGCCAACTCTGTAGTCAGCACTGATAATACGTGCAACAAATGTTACAGCTTGCAGGCGTAAAACAGAATGACACTGAAAATACTCAAAAAGACAATTTATTTCTTTTGCACAAAGAAAGCTCTCCCGACAAACCACAGAATTAACAACTCAAATTACCGCTGATATCAGTAACAAAATTCTAAAACTGCTAGCACACTTAAAGATGAGAAGAATGTATCCCCGAGTAGACTTATTTTACCTGTTCATGAACGAGAGATTCATCCGTAAGGACCGAACCTCCTTCTCCAAAGCATCCAGCCGCTTCATGGCAGCTTGCAAATCGGGGGGTCCTGCTACAGATGTGGCTCCTCTCCCCTTGGCCTCAGCCATTCTGATAACAGGACTGATTAGGCAACATCATGTAACGAAAACCAGAACGTCTTGAAAAAATGAGTCTACGAAGATCACGCAACATTGTTGAGACAAATGTGATCACAAATATGCACCGAGTTTAAGTAGAAGTATCTGAATTGAAAGTTGAATGCTCGGAATCATACTTGCGTTGTCGATCCACTCGACGTCTTTTAGTGGCGTCATCAATGCCATCCGTGTTGGGGCCTGCATGCTGGTCCGGCGATCTCATGGGCGACCTCAGTAACGGGACTGGTGCGTATTCTGATAAGACCAGACCCACCATCGAATATGAATTCCTCGACACGTAGATAACAGTATCAAGTACTCCGAATAGTCGTTCAGGGAATATCGCAACGAAAGTGCCAAAGATCAATATTTTCAAACCCTAAAACATGAACAAGCTGAACCGTGATTAGCCAAAGTAGAATTTCGTCACTTCTTCACTTCGTCATGAGAGTGATGGGAAACTATATGGGAGAGGATGGTGGGACCAACCAGATCTAGCTGCAGAATTGATAGACCCCATTCGTCTCAAGGTATCTGTTATCTGTAAATGATGAGCACATTCTGACAGAAGTAAAAAAACTGGAAGCTTCACATGATATCCGCTACATACATTCTTAACAGCTGCAGAGGCAGCTCAGATACAAATAGGGTTACATCCAACCGAAATTGTTACGTCCATGACAAAAACACAAAAAGCTGTCACGGTAAATTTGCATATCCGTTCAAAATTTGACCAGACACATAATGAATTTGCTACCTATTGACAACCTTTTGACTCGTCAGAACTTCCTTCATTCGAATTTAAAGCACGCCATGATTGACTGAAAGGAACTGCTGTCGTGTTTTAAAAATTTCCTGTCACGAAATAAACATCTCCTAATACTAAAACTAACACTAAAGACATTGATTTGTAACTTGATTTGTAACATGCGCACAACATAAGACCGCATATGTACAGTCCACTGTGCTTCATTCAATCGAGGTCTTATTGACATACAAAGAAAACAGTCGAACAATTCGCAAATTCAAATCACAATTGAGAAAGTGGAAGCATGAGTGACCATGTGACCATGTGACCATACCTTTGGTAAGTGTTCCTGGTTTTTAACTGAGCCCTGAAATTCCAATCCCTCTGATTGCAAACACAGTGCATGCGTCAGTCAACCGCAAAATCTCCAGAACCATCAACTGAAACGAATGAAAAATTTCTGAAAAATTTATAACTACCCAGCGAGAAGCACTGCATTCCTACAGTTTGTAAAGTTTTCATCAGCGTAATAAACACAAACTGTATCTCGAATACAAACCTAGGTCTGACATGGAGATAGGTTCAGCCAAAACGTGGTCCATTTCGGCATTTACGCGTTTCAAGCTCTTGCTTCGCCCTACCAGATTCGCCTGCCCAGAGGTACACAGCATTTCACCTGAACTTAAATTCGGAGCTCCTCCAGATGAGTCACTTATTTGTGTGACAGGAACACTTTGGTAAGCGTAGCTCTCGTCTATGGACCTTGAGTTGACGTTGTCGGTGTTTGTAAGCACAGGCTTCTCCACTGCAGGAGTTGGCCACTTTGACCCAGAATTATTTTGTTTCATTCTGATGCTCGACGAGTCGAGGATGCCAGGCGGCGAAATGGTTAAATCTCCATTCATGCCCTGATGCTGTGCTTTCTTGCCCTTCGCATCATCAGAAACCCCTAAATAATTTCCAGGTTGTGAACCCAGTCTCTGCTTTGCTCTATTTAAGCTACCCTTGAGCATCCCGACACAATCTGACAATGAAGTGTTTACTGGAGGACGTTGGGAAGAGGAGGGATCAAGTGCCGGAGTGGATACGATTGTTTGTGTAGCAGCAGTCCACCCATTTATTGCTGGAGCAGGACACTGCTCTTTAAATGGAAGAGACCTTAAAGTCGCATTTACTTGCGGGATTACAACTGCTCCTGCTTCTGCAAACCTGCGCCTGCAAACGTTGTACAATCGTTCAGTTACTACTGGCCTGAACATGACCCCCCCCCCCCCCCCAAAGTAGTCTGAAAGCCATTGGCCAATCACGTACCAAATGAGACAGCAATGGCAATCGTAGGAGTAGGAAATGGTGGTGCATAACGATCCTTGAGTTTCAGAAAATAAACAGAGACCGGTCTTTGACCCTACGACAGGCTGTGCCTGGCATTGAAGGGAAGTACAATAACATATAATTCTCTGGAAAAAGGAATTTTCTAGGAGCTAAACCGTCAAGTACCTCAACTCAGAAGAGCGGCTGCGTGTTACAGGCATCGAAGACTCTAACCAAAGATTATGTGCTATCTGCCAAAAACACGGTAAAATGTATTGAAGATTATACCCAGAGAAGCATTCATAAAACCCATAAAACCTAAGAAGCAAACCCAGAGGTTTAAGCGGATAAACGACTGATCACATTTGCATAATGCATCTCTTCGTTGGAAAGAAAACTATTTAAGAATGGTACAAGCATTCTAAAGCAAAAATCTCTTAATGCAAAAATCACTGAATGCAGGTATCTCATTTGTTTCCTCGCCCATGACCGTGGTATTAGCATCGTCGAATTAAGACCGTGAGGAATAATTAAGCTCGGCCGTAGATATCATAAGTCAACCAATAGACTCCACCATACTCAATGCGTAATGAGAATCATCAAGCGAAGGCAGCGCTGAATGAATTGATACACTAGAAAATTCTCGTGTTAGCACGATCAAATGGACTGGGAAATGCAGTAACACACGTTGGTCATCGTACGTTATAAACCAACATTAATAAGCCTCGAAATAAATAAAGTGAGCTCAAGAACGCACCTTAGATTCAAATAAATCTGGTGCGGAGCGACCTTGCTCACTTGAACCATTGCTGAGTCTAGTGAAGCACACATATCAAAACGAGTGGTCGGTTCACTGTTAGTACTAACAAAAGTACCGTGAATTAACCGGACTAAACAACGACCGATGATTGTCCTTGAAGAAGGAAAGTGAAGCATCCGACACGACAGCGCGCAAAGACATGATACATCAATTTGGAGGAACAGGTAGCGAGCAATACCTAGACTTCGGAGTGACTTCAAGAGAATTCTCGGTTACGGGAAAAGATTTCGATGACATGTAAACATCGTCCACACCATCCACTCGCTGACAGAAGTCAATGCTACTTAAAGAGAAATTGTTGTTAAAGTTGTTTTGTTGCTTGAGGATGGCCGCCAGTTCACCTGACACCCTGCAAACACTCACACCGGGGGCGGAACATCATAGGTTAGACAGAGCACAACCACAAGGAACGCTTCGTACTCCTCCCTGAATGTGGCCGAAGTCTGGGTTGCAATCACCACGTAATCGAGAACCTATTCAGATTGGAAGCATCGGCGTGCAATTCGATCCTGACCTGCGGGGGTTGTCTGGACGAGGGCGTGGGGGGTGACCTGAGGACGCGGCACCAGAGGCGATTTCAGTATTCTGCAAAAGACACAGGGATGGGTTCTCTCAGGGAGGGTTATCGTAAGCTGGAGTACGACGAACCCCCGCTCCCAGTGCAGCGTTTGCCACACCAGTCCATCAAAGCAAGGAGAGGAGTGTGTAATTAATTATTCGCAACAAGTGGTGCCTAAACCCTCTGGCACCAAGTGGAGAGAGACCCCGGAAGCATTGGAATACACACCTGGTGGTGAGTGCCAGCAGAAACCCAAGAACTGAAGAGCTCCTCACTGTCGCCCCTGGTGAATTTGTCAAGGTCGACGACCTGCGAGAGGCCCAGGTTATCAACGGCGGGTACGGAGGACAGCGAAACCTTGGTGCTGCTCTCGACAAAACTCTGAATGAAGAGCTCCTCGGTGCTTTTGCGGGCAAAGCCGCCGAATTGCTCCATCTGCGCGGCCTGTTCGGCCAAGGAGCCGGGCGCCGACTGCAGGGAGGGTTGAGCGGGGGCAGAAGTAGGCTTGGCGCCGAATATGGACACGGACGACGGGTGTGTGGGAGAGGAAGAGTGCAGCCCTTTGCTTTGAAATTCGGAGAAAAATCGGCGAGTGGAGCGCCGCTGCCCGGGCAGCTCCATGAGGGACAGGCAGCGAGGAGGGTGGAAGTGGATAATAGGGCTCACATGATCGAGGGAGAAGCACGGGGAGGCAAAACAAATTGGACCAAACGCAGAGGGGGAGAGACAGAGGGACGCTGGCGGTAACTTACAGGCGAGAAGAGGAGAGGAATTTGACTTAGGTGCCGGGAAGGAACTCCTGGCCTGGCCTGGCCTCGGGGGGGAGAGGAATAAGAAGAACCTTACGAGTTAACGACGATTACCAACCCGTCAACAAAAGAGGGCAACAAAAGAGGGCCTGCCTGGAGTGGGGAACTGCCTGGCGATAAGTTGGTGCCTTGGTGGTAAGCTTAAGCTTAGTTAGACCAGCTTACCCGAGTGGGCACTAGCTTGACTCACTACGGTACCGCAGGAGAACACAGTACAGTACAGTTCAGGAGTGGTAGGCAGCCGGCAGGAGGATTGGGACGGTGTCTGCACTCTTGCGCTCGACTCATCGCTTCTCCCTGCGCCGGGGCGGGGCTGGGCTTAAGCTACAATAGTGCCGGGGTGCGGTGGCCACTGGCGAGCAAGACCCGGAGAGAGCGAGGACTGGGTCCAACGACCTAAATGGCGCGAGTCCCGCTACCGGAGAGTCCGCCAAGGAGGAGAGGAGAGGCGGGGACTCAGGGCAGGGGAGGGGAGGGAGGGAGGGGAGGGATGTCTGCAGGCTCTGCACCTGACCTTGGGCAAATGACAAGGGGACGACCACGGAGGCTCCAGGTGTTCCCTCCGCTCCTCACTCGCTGCCCCAGCAGGAGCAGGAGCAGCAATAGCAATAGCAATGCAGCATCCCTTTCCGCCTCAGTCTGCGTCCCCACCCCACCCCACCCCACCCCACCCTAATTCCATCCTTAGTAAGTCGAATCTGTTGTTCAGTTCAGTTAGCTTCGGTCTTAGTATTCTTCGTCCCTCCCTTCCTTCCGTTCCGCTCCGTTCGAACTTCCCTTCTTGGTCAACGCAGACGGATCGATCGGACGGACTGGCGCCACCCACTGCGGGCTCCTGCCCTGCTCTTCCCTTCCCGCCTTGCTCGATGATCCTCCTCGTGTCGCTCCGTACAAGTACTCCACTTCATTAACCCTAGAAAGGTCCATGGGGTCCTTCTATACGACCCGTATTTAGCCTCATAACTCTTCAACTGTGATGTACTATATGAATTGTGACACGTTGTTATTTAGATACTACCATGATCATTACTTTACTTTGTACTCAACAATGTTTGGTCAATGTTTTTCTGGTCAAATACCACTGTATTCATAATATGTTATACGGTCCCAAAGGGCATCTAGGTCCTTTGATTGATGAATGTCCTCCACTTACCACAGAAACTCACTTCAGTTACTTACTAGTAACTTACTCCGGGAGTCCGGGAAGTTAGAATTCCCTGACTTCTTTCATGTGGCCTCTGTTGTTGCATCCCATGCCATCAACAGGGCAAGGGGGCTTCAATGGTAACTTAATAAGTTCTCCCTGTCTCCAACTCGCAATCCGCAAGGGTCAATTGAAGGGCCCTTGAAGTTCTCGGGCAAGAGGGCATGGGACATCCTTCCTCTGTAAGTGCCTCCCTATTTTTCCACGTATGGACTTGTGCAGGCTTCTACATAGCCCCTCCCCCTCATGAGGCATGAAGAAGCTTAGCTTAGCTTACAAAAGCTTAACTTAGGGAAGGAGGTCAGGAGGAGCAATTCCTAAACTGGCTAAAATCAACTGAGTTTCTACCCAAAAAAATCTTGCACTTCTAGAACATTGGAAAAAGGGGTCTTTAATGGAGACATTTTAGCCAAAACTACAACAAAAAAATAGAATTTGATGGCCAATGTGCAACTTCCTCCACATTGGAATTAGCATCTATTTAACTAATTTTGTGTTATTGTACTCCCAATAATCCTTTACAACTTGCAAAATCCTTTCTTTTCTATTTTCTTTTTTGAACTACTCACTCACAAGGTAGCCAAAGTACTGCACTAAATTTCATAAACTAGTTCTGAGATCACTGAGATCACTGATCAGGACTCAGGACCTCACCTCCGAATTTAATACAGCGAATCCTACTCATTGCACCCAAACTCCACTGCCCAGTGCCCATTGACCCACTCTACTCTTGCAGCACGGCATCAAATATCCAATTGACCCCAAAGCACAGGCCTTAACCCCTAAACGTACATGTACAGAGCATTCTCCAAAAAAAAATCATAGAGTACTATTTGGAAGAATATTTTGGAATTGGCATACAAATAAAAACGAAATTGTAGACTTGGAGTTTTAGATTCCATCCATACTGCGAGAGTCATAAATGCTATCACCAACATTCTTTTATAAATTTTGAAAGAGAAATTTACAAATCCCTTCTAAATTTGATTATAAGCCAAAATATTATCATTTTTTTGAATAAAATTTGTTGGAATGGATTTGAAATGAGGTTCGCTTGACTTGGTGATTGTTTTTCAATTTTTTGTGTTCCTACACAATCGCTTGACTTGGTGATTGTTTGCATTGACTAATCAGTTTGTCAATGCAATTTTGGCTTGGTCAACCGCTTGACATACTTCCACATTTGTAATTTTAGAAAAATATGTGTTCTCTAGTAACATCAAATCCAACCATTAGGTAGGACAACAACTTGATAAAATATCTTCACAAATTAGGATGACTTTCATCCTAAGCCATAATAAAAAAGCAACGTCAATTTGAATATGTTCATCGTCCATAAATTAGACGTCAGGGTGCTAAGGGCTTAAAGTAAGAGCATCCTCAATGCATGACTGGAAACATGAAACAGGATTGCAATTTTTAAGTGGAAGGGTTGCAAACCTTATTCTGTTTTTTAGACAATCAAAACATCTTCTTGAAAAAATAACTTGTAGGATTCATTTTTGACCTTACTTTTCACAATTTAGAAAAAAAAAAAGGTTTTACAAGGTTAAGATCTATTGCTAGAACAATCTCACTGTTAAGATTAGTGTACTTCAATTCTAGTTAGAACAATTAACAATTTTGATTTTCCTTCAATCTTTAACCTACTTCTACTCAACAATTTTTTATTGAATAAAAACTACGTGTGTGTTTTTTGAATTTCTTTTCCTAGACTCTCAACCCAATTCTTTATGATATAAAATTCAAAATTCAAAATCAGTAGAGCAAAAATTATAAGTTATGAAGGTTCAAAGCCAAAAAATGTGGTTGAACAAGGTGCAAAAAGTTATTTCTTTCACTTTAAATGCAAATATCTTGCAATCTACATGGTCAAAGTTTGTGAATTAAACCCTCATTAAACCACACATTTTTATACTAGTTTATGTTACCATCTTCCACACATTTTTATATTAGTCTTTTATAAGATCCTATGGTTAGATATGAAAAATATAAAAATATAAATTATTTTTTGCTATAGAAATGGCAGTTTTGAATGTTTTTGTGCTGGAAAAGAGACCTTGGGACTTTAGGGCTTAATGAGGGTTTTGAGAGTTATTGGGGTTGGAGTTATACTGAATTTTTGTATGAGAACTTTGTGTTGTCTTATTTTAATTGTCAAGGGTGTTAGGAAGTAAGTAGCCCATTGTGGTCAAAATTAAGAGTTTGTCCTCATGTCATTACTGAATTTTAATTTTGTTTTTTTCATAAAGACAAGTATGAGAAACAATAAGAGCAATTGAAACTATATTTTTTTAACAAAGTATAAGTTTTATTATGAATCTTTGAAGTGTTCTACCCATCATAGCCCAAAAGAGTCTCTAGACTATCTCCAAACTAACAAAAATTGTAATCATAATGTTCATCTTACTACACCTATGGCAATCACAATATTTCCTAACATGAAAGATTGAGAAAGTCACTTTCTACAATGAACTTACATTGAAAAGTTGGAAGTTCCTATTGAGGTCACAAATCACTCTATTGTTGTTAGCTAAAACATTGATTGTGGCCCAAATCTCATTTATTGAAAAAACTTAAAATGGGATCATACCCTAGGTATCCACTATGGGGTCTTTAGGCCACAATGGATTGTTCTACCTTATTAAAGCTTCATGAAAACAACACCAAACTATCGGAAAGTTATAAAGGTTTGAAGTTTTGAAGTTGAACAAAGGTTTTAGAAATTGTTTTGCTAGAAGTTGTTGATGTTTTTGTAACATTGGCAGAAGTTGACAAAAAGTGAGACATGAAGTCATCGGCTATAAGGCACTAACTAAAAATTGTTTGACTTTCCATCATTTATTATAATAAAATTAAAAAAAATACAAGAACAATTAATTTGATAATTCTAAAATTTTCCAAGAGCATATTTGAGTCAATATTAAAAGTTACCGATGGAAGTTTACTATGATAATTTAAAAAAGCCATCAAGATAATTATTATAGTAGATTTAGAAGTTTTGGATAAAAACTATTAAATTCATCCAATTATAGTTTTAAAAAACTCCTTAAAATTTAAGTATAATTTAGAATTAAAAAAATCCAATAGATAGAGTCAATTTGGACATATGAGCTAGTAGAAATTGATGAATGAAATTTTCTAGGACGAATTCAAATTAAAACTTCATCCACTTATAACTTATGCTAGAAAGGTTCAAATACAAAGTGTCTTACAATTTTGGAAAGGCAATTTAGTCCTTTGTAGCATAGAACACTTAAAGAATTTAGCAATAGAAACTTAGAATTAAAAGTTTAGAGTAGATACCATTATCTAGGTATTCAATTCAGACCCTTAATAACTTTCTAAACTACAAACTTGAATTCAGATTATTGTACATTCTTTAAAAGCTTCCAAAAACATTTCATAATTTAAAAATAGATTAAAAAAAGAAAAGATAGAATAGGATGAAGTTAGGTAATTAAAGAAATTAATTTTGGATGAAAAGTACCAAGTTTGTCCAAATCAAGTCAAACAAAACTATTAGAATCTAGAAAAAATAAAATAGCTAATCACGAAAAGAAAAGTTGAATTAGAATTTTTAAATTAGGAGAAAATACTAGATGAAGTCTTAGAGCATCGTTATGAGGCAAAATTTTATCCATCCGTAACTTTTGATAGAGAAATCCAAATACTGAGTGCCTTATTATTTAAAAAAAATTTAGTATTTTATAGTTTAGAATATCTAAAAATCTAAAAATAAAAACTCTAATTTAGAAACCTAGCATAGACAATTAGACACCATTAATTCAAAACTCAAAAGCTTTTTAAAACACAAACTTTAATTCAAATTGATATAGAGATTTTTCAAAGGCTTAAGAATTATATTATACTTCAAATTTAGATAGAGTAGGATGAAGTTTAGTCATTAAAAGGTTTAAATCAAGTGAAGTGACATCGAGGCCACTCCACATTGACTTAAAGTATTAGTGTTACGGATACTTTAAATAAAAGATAACTAAAGGTTCTTTAAGGCAAGATGAAAGTTTAGATTACAAGAAAGAGTACAAAATATACTTAGAGTCACTATAACAAAACATGGTAAAAAAAAACCGCACTCAAAATCAAGTGCGGTTCTTTTTGCCACGTTTTTGTGCAAACGCGCGTAGTGGGCAGTCAACTTCTTTTGCAATTTCCCACTGCAATTTTTGAAATTTGAAAGCTTGTAATATATCTTTGAAAAGGTATTTTTAAGACCTTTCCAATGGTATATTACACATTCCCAAATTCTAAAAATTGCAGTGGGAAATTGCAAAAGAAGCTGACTGCTTGCGTAGTGGGTCTGCACAAAAACGTGGCGAAAAGAACCACACTCGATTTTGAGTGCGGTTTTTTTTTACCATGTTTTGTTATAGTGAGTAAGAAGTGCAAGAGATGTGTTGTTGAGACTAAGGATCACCTTAGCCTCGACATCCATATATATTGAAGTCTCCTTCTGTAGAGTGAGAGTCGCTTGACTTAGTGTGTATAAATTCATAAGTTTCTCACTTGTCAACAACGATGTGTTTGTTATACATTCTTGTTTAGTTTTGATTGCATATTTGATCTTGGTTGTGGCACTCAATTTGTTGTATGTTACAATATTTGTTTACACGATATAGGGATCACAATAGCCAACTTGTTTGTCAACAATCTTTGGGAAGGCTTATTCTACTCTAAGGTAGGATATCTAGTTAGACTATGCTAAGTGAGGTCTTCCATAATATTATTACCCAATGTTATAGAGGTCTCTTTTGCTCTTGTAGAAAGCAAAAGCCTCCACTGCAACTTTCTAAATATCCAATGACTTTTTTCAACTTTCTAGTTGTCCAATGATTATGTGCATATTAAACAAAATTCCCTCACAGGGATCCAAAAAGGAATTATCCCAATTTCCAAGGAAGAATGGTTTAATTTGAATGATAATGTTATTTCATCAAACTTGGGGAAAATCTTGGATATATTGTTGTAACTCCCTTAATTTTGGTGAATAATCTTCCTTGTGGAGGTGGAAGGAGACAACAATCCTATCATTGCTTCTCAATTTTCCACCAATTCATTTCTAAATAAAAACTACTAGTTACTAGGCTAGGGGGATTGATCCCTTTATTGCCCTATGGTTTATTCTTTGGGAAACAATGGAATTTTTTATTTTCTACTTATAATAAAATTTGGAATTTTTGAGTTTATGTTTGTAATAAGGGGTCCCAAATTAGATAGGAAAGGTGAAAAATACAAAATTAAGACAACACAAAATGGAAGGCTATATTTTACATTTATCCTTGGTAGGAATAATACTATACATGCAAGCTTGATTTGGCACTTAGATGCCAAAATCGAATTTCCATGTGATATTCTTGAGGGTCCATGACACCTTATACCATTCACAATATGACATGTGACATTTCTTACAAAAAGAACTTCATGTCAAATCTAACCTTCACATAAGGTGAAGAGGTCACACCCCCCAGCCGGCTAGCTATGATTTGTTCTAAGTTGTATTACTTTATTTTTGTAACATTTTCTTATAGTCTAGCTAAGAGCATTCCTACCAAAGGCATATTCAGATAAAATTCATTTGGATAGGGAAAAAAACTCCTAACCAAGAGCGTCTATCCTTAAATGTTTAGGGAATTCAAAGCCTAATTTCCTAGAAGGGAGGAGATTTAGAGAACTCAAAATCACCTTTCTCTATATATTTACAGAAGAGCAACACTAGTGAGGAAGAACTTTCTCTAATCCAATATTTGTTGTTTCTTCATCCCAACTAGTGTGCTTTGTGGCATTGCCACAATTAGAAAATAAAAAATAAAAAATAATTAGTTTTCTGATTTATTTTACTCATAAAACTTTGAAATTCAATATTTTTTTTGTTGTAGGTTCAAAGATCATGAAACAAAGCCCATTAGAGAAAATCCAAAGCCTCCGGATGGCTGCTCCAAAGCAACTGAAAGGACCCCAAGATTACATTTAATTTTGCTTAAGGATTATTTTTCCCCCTATTGTAGCTTACTTTACGTTGAAAAGCTGTCAATGGCTCAAAATCCGAGTACAAGGTGTTAAATAATCAAGGTTAACCCCTCACCGCCCAAGGCCTAACCATGTCAAAAAACAACTTTCCTTTTCAAGTGTTATAAGTCTAAATGTGAGTAAGGTATGAAAATCTCAACCGTACAATATTGTAGTGTGCATGTTGTAGATGGTGTAAATCAAATTTGAGGTCATTTGACCGTATAGATTGAAAGATTATAATGTTTGAGTGTTGAAAAAAGATGCTGAAATTGTCCTCAAAACACAATTCGAGGTGAAATTCGATTTCTAAACCTACTCAAATGAAAAAACTTTGAACTAAAAAGTGATTCAAAACCAAAAGAAAAACACTTTGGTGGGAAAAAAAATCATTCAATTGACTCATTGCGTTTGCAAAATTGTTTTGAAATGTCAAAAAACAGTGAAAAAAGTAGCAAAAAATCACATCTATTGCTGAACCTACCTCTACTAAAATGCCTCTCAGTCAATCATGACTTCTTGGATTGGTATGAAATTTTTACTACAAGAACTAGACTAGTATGCGCAACTTTTCCAATAAAAATTATTGAAATCGAACCTTGTTTGAAGAAGTTATAAGCCGCCGAAGTTCACTGTAATGCAGAAATGTCTATATTTTGAACTTCGAATTGCTCCCAAGCATTGGAAACAACTTGGATTGACATGAAAATTTTCCCACATTAAGTAGACTTTATGGGGAACAAAACCCAAATTTTTTTATTGAAAAATAACATTTGATGAAAAAGATACAAGCCCCCGAAGTTGCAGCCATCTCAATGCAGTGTGGTGAACTGAAATTGAATCTGCGAACTTCGAATGGCTTCTAAAAATCCAATACATCTTAGATAGATCTGAAATTTTTACCACAAAAACTAGTCTAGTATGCGCAACTTTTCCAATAAGTTTTATTAAATTTGGACACCGGACGCAAAAGTTACAGCACTTTGAAGTCGACTGCTAGATTGTGTGAGGCCACTTTTGGGCCCCTTGGGCGGTGAGGGGTTAAGGTATTGTAATGCACCTTAACCAAGATTATTGCATACCTTGTACTCTAAACAAGTTGTAAAAGAAAACACACATGTCAAATATAGTCCTTTAACATCTACCACCAATAATTTCTTTAATAGCCATATGAAAGGCTTGATTCATTGACAATTGGTGAGAATCAACAATGAAGAGGTTGTTTTTTATAGAAAAATCAATTGTCCATGGCGAATCCTCAAAGGATATGGGATATTTTGAAGAGAAATCACTCATTGTCAAATGCAGGAATTATGTCAAAGTCGAATTTTAGACCCCATTTAAACATAATAGAATACTTCTTTTTCAAAAAACTTTGAACTAAAAAAAGTTGTAGAATAAACATAATTTTCATGTAAGAAAATCCGTTTGAAATTTAGAGACTCCAATAAAAAGTTATGGACAAAATTCTAAAAGGGGTTGGAAGGGAGATTTTCTTTGACATTTTCAAACACCTTCTCCTAATTTTGTCCATAATTTTATATTGAGGGTTCTAAACTTCAAACGTATTTGTGGAGATGAAAAATATATTTATTCTACAACTTTTATTAGTTCAAAGTTTTTTGAAAAAATTCATTATAGTATACCTAAATGAGGTCTGAAATTTGACTTTGAACATAATTCTTACTTTTTACTTAACTATGAGCGGTTGTGCGCCTATTAATCCTAATTTACATATCCCACATGGATTGTTTTACCTACTACTACCCTAGTTATATAAGTATCTCCCTATCTCAACTTCACACGCATCGAATTAAATGGCTTGTGAAGTTCTTCTAGATTCATTAACGATTCAAATTCTATTTGGTAACTAGCTCTAAAAGCCACTTTGTTTGGCTTAATCTATTGCGTTTGCCAATTACTCATTGTGTAATCTAATGTTGGTGATTATTAAACATAGCTTTGCTATACCTTTTTTTTTGAGTCTCAACACCCTTTGTGAAATTCACACAAATTGACAATGAACTGTGCCTAGGTTTGTCAAGCTGCCTATTTTTGATTAATAGACTCGTTTGATCACTTTTTGGCGGTCCTCCTAAGGCCTGAATTTTTCTCTAATGCCTTGCATCCCTCCTCGCTGAGGGCTTTCCAACGGTACTAAGCACGCGACCAAGAGACACATGGTCTAGAAAATCTCACCGTATGAAAGAAAAAACAAACAAACAAACAATCTATCATAATGGATGGACTAGTGTGCCCTATGCCATTGCCACAATTAAAAGAAAAATTAATTCTCTACTTTTCTAACTTGTAAAACTTCAAAATTCCATAAATTTCACACCGTAGGTCAAAATGCCACGAAACACAGCCCATGCATCCCTCCTCACCAAGAGCTTTCCAATGGTACCAAGCATGTGATCGGAGGATGCACAATGTAGGAGATCTCACTATAACAAAAGAAATAAAACAAAACAAAACCAATAGCCTATCTTAACCCTGGAACACTACAGGTGCCATTTTGTGGCGCCTGGATGACAATCCAACAAGCTGGAGAATTACTAGAAGCACTTTTTCATTTGCATTTTCTTATTGACCTTTCATGTTGAGTTTTGAAGAGTATCCAATTACGTTTGTAGTCTTGTCAATGTTTGTTTTCATGTAAATGAGAAGTTATTAAAAAAAACAAATCACAAAATATTTTCTTTTAGTGTATTTGGGGAAGTTGTCGCTCCTTGCTCTAAATCTAAAATTTCTCCACAAAAATGATATTTTTTGAATTTGAGCCCAACTAACAAAATGAAGGTCATTTACTCTAGTTTCTACTCCAATTTCAATTTTGAATTTTTTTCCTAATATTGACTATTTTATTGCAATTTGAACTTTGGATGTTTTTTCAATGTCTATTGAATTCTAATTATAGAATGACATGGAAATTGAGTTCACACTAAGATGTTTGTCATTATAATACACACATTTTCAGATTTTTTGAAATAATTTTCTAGTTGATGTGATTTTTCTTCACTTTGTCTTCAAAAATTCTCAAAAAAATCAATTTAAAAGAAAACCTACTAAATTTGTTTAGAAGTAAAGAAGACATGTAATTTCATCTCTGAAAAACAAATATAAAATATTTGAGACATATCTAGTTGCAAAATGGCAGCAAATTGAGTGTTGGGCAATGAGGCTTGGAATCAATGGTCATAGGTCCGTCATTTACGGATTAATGAATGGATAGAGACAAGGATAGGGAAGAATTGGTGGGGATGCTCTTAAGCGATGACACGGGAACGGAAGTCTGTGCCTACGTTGGGTTTGCCCAATAAGTCAGCTTCTTCCTCGGCCGCTCCGGCCATCCGCGCGCTCACAACGAGGAGTTTGGATTCCTCCTCCCTTGGCCTTGTTTTTTGCCTTGCCCCTCTCTCGGCCCTACAATGAATATCATGTGCACTCACTCCTCCAGCCCCAATCCATCCTTCCATTCGCAAGGGGGGAGTGCCGGAGCGACGCTGCATCGCCTCTACCGTCTGCCTGCCACATATCGATCTACTCAACACGTCTTCATATCCTCCTTCAATTCGATCGGTATCAATAGCATGTCTGGCGGCAGCCCGGCAAACATTGAAATTCCGCGCTGGGGTCTACAACTGAAATTGTGCACAGACTCGCTCGCTGCGCGCGAGAAGATAAGTGAAGTAGTCTTGCAGGTGAATTGAAGAGGTTCGGTGTCCTATTCGAGACGGACGAACGGACGGACGCCTTGCTTTTAGGTGGCTAACTAGCTCTTTCTAAGGTACGTCTGCCTATCTCTTCGTTGCTTTGTGAATGGCTCAATTTTTTTTCAACGAAACCAGTTTGGTTGCATGTTCAGGCTCTCCGATGCCTTGGTAGCAAAGTCGGTAGGTCGGGCATGATGGCGCTGTAATTAACAATGTTCGGCTTAATTGCGAGCGCACCTCATATAGCAAGTGTTGATCATATGTATGGGCGACCGGGCTCCTACTCTCTTGCATTCAAGGTGTTGCTCGACCGAGTACATACCATAGTTTCATGATATGACGCCAAGCATTTTGCTGGATTGGAGAGGGCAGGTGCTTCATTCATCTCTATCGTCATACTCGGGTCGCTGGAGGCAACATTTGCGTGACCGTTGTCAATTACTGTTGAGCCTCTGTCGTATCCTTGTTATTGGTGTTTCCCATTGGGTTTCTCATTTCTGAGTCCTCAGGGCCGCATGTACAGTACATGTAGAGTACGTCCAAAGGGACTGCAGGCAGTTTCCTTTGACCTCCCTACACTCGGGCATATTTTAAGTGGATTTATTGACGTGTAACCAGTCAAACGCCAAGGTTTCGTCAGCTCTCAGGCACTGGAGCTTTCTCGAGCATATAATCCATTAATGCAGGATCTTTGAATGTTTTGGTAGTCTTCCACTCTTCCGGAATCGTGAATTAATTCTGACTCGTCGGATTGCGGTTCCTTGGGTGGAGCAACCGGAAAACTTGCTCGGATTGTTCAAGAATCATAGGTACAGTTTGTACCCATGCCACTTGAAAACAATTCCGTCAAAATGAGTCCCCTGATCGAACATCATGAAATGTAAGTCACAATCTGTCAGATTGCAGGACAAGTGCTGCTTGCTAATTTGAGAGGTCGAACTACTTGTTGCTGCATCCAGTATTCCAGTGTCTTGAAATAGTTGAAAAATCTGCTGCTGTTCTTGTAACTACACAAAAATCATTCCCTCCAGAATGTTGACCCCTTGGTCTTTTGGATGAAGAGTAACTATATGAATAAGCAGAGTACCTTGAATTAATAGACAACAATTTGAAGTTGGTTGTTATTTTTGGTAATGATTTATGGGAATGATGAGGGGGGCGGCTTTGAAAAGGGGCATTTTATGATGAAATTTCCTTCAAGTTAGCCTCTTGTTGGGGAATGTTTTGATGATTTTGCTTGTCACTCATGTTTTGATGAAATTTCCTTCAATTTAGCCTGGCTCTTGTTACAGTGGCTTTTGCTTGGCGCTTCTGTCCACACACTTGGAGAGTGAGTGATCGGAAGTAAGTTTTGTGTAAATAAATTAACGTATACAGATTTCAACTGATGCGAGGACAACAGATCTAACCAAGCTTCAACCACAGTCTTCGAAAATGCCCATGACGGGAGACGTCGATGAGCAGTGGGGCAAGTACACAGACGATTACGACTCCGGCGTTTGGCTGAAGGATGTTCTGGAAATTCCGTTTCTGGAGAGTCACTTCAAGAGTTTTGACGAGAAGGTATCTGATCGGGGACCATGGAAAGCCCTAGACATTGGATGCGGATTGGGCAAGTACACCACCAGATTACTACAAGCCGGTAAGGCTCTGACTCCTGGGTTCTGCTCTCTCACTGTCGACTCACTCATGCATTGATCAACCACAGAGTAGATGAATTTTCATTGCTGTTGTGATGGAATCCTTGTAGGTGCAAGCTATGTGCTTGCCATCGATGCTGCAGCGGACATGGTACAAGGGGCAAAGAAAAATACGGAGCAGTTTCTCATCGAACAGTGAGTTCTCACTTCCTCTGCTTCCTCTACGTACTATAAAAGAAATCTGTGTTTTAAGTGAAGGATTTTAGGTGACATCGAATGTAACAACCCATGTTTTTATGTCAATAATGACATCCCATGTAGCATCTTGATGTTATGTTAGATGTTGTTGTTAACATAAAAACATAGGTTGTCACATTTGATGTCACCTAAATTCACCGACTTAAACACCGAAAAACTCTAGTTTCTTATAGTGAACGTGGATCACTATTCCTTTCGCAGGCAAGGAGCTCCGTGTGTATAATTTTGGGCTCTTGATGTTTACCTTGCAGTGTTGTATATAATTGAGTAACAAGCAAAATCTAACAGTCGACCATGTTAACTTATCCATGCAGGACAGGGCTGGGAACTTCCAAAGCCGAATTCTACGTTTGCTCTGCAGCACATTTGAATAGCATTCCAGGAATACAGGAGGAGATGTTTGACTTGGCAATTTCCATCTACGTCTTTTGCAACCTACCATCTCAAGAAGACGTACTACCCTCATTAGGAAAAACAACAACTTGTTGCATATTCAATACAATCTACATGACGCTTTCTGTTTCCTGTAATTAAAAACGTCAAATTCAACGCAAAATTCTAGTGCTTCCAAGCCTGCCATATTAGACCATGCATTTCATCAGAGAATAAAATCAAGCCAAACGGAAGGGAAAATAAATAATTTCACGGTACTCAAAAGTAAGAGCTGCAATTCCTGCTTGTGTAACTGCAGGTCAAACAGGCTCTCGCATGCGTATCGAAGCTGCTCCGACCTGGAGGGACGTTCATGTTCTACGAACCGCACATTGTGGAATACTTGACAACATCGAAGAGCACAGGGCATGTTGAGTATTCACCCAAAGAAGATGGCACTCCGTACATGTATTTCGAAGACGAGGGCAAGCCTCGAACGGTCAGGCCACTTCTTTTCTTTAAAACCCTGAAATACTAGTCCCTATAGTCAAGCTTTTTTTCTCCTTCAAAACTGCTCAAAACTGCCATTTTTATTGCAAAGAGTATAAAGATTAAAAATTGCACTAGAATAGTATAAGAATGAGTGATTTTTTATTTTATAGCTTTGACAGCATAGATTGCAAGATATATAAGATGAAAATGGAGAAAACATGTTTTTTTTGCACTTTGCATGATTAAATGATGAGACTTTAAATCTTCTTATCTTCAAATTTATTTTTGGAATTTTGGAATTTCTTAAATTTTTATGTTGAAGAAATGAGTTAAGAGTCTAGGAATTTAAAAAAAAATAACAACTTGATTGTCGTTCTTCAAAGAATTGATATGAACGACCATAGATATGAAATTGAAGGAACATCTAAACCATTAAGACCTTTAAGATGGAATTGGAGCTCACTAATTCTAGTAGTGAGATTGTTCTAACAAGCTAATTGAACCATATGGAACTTCTATTTTTTTTTTAAATTGTAAAATTGAGTTTGGAAATGACTCCAAATGAACAGTGATTATTTTTTCAAAAAGATGCAATGTTTGCATGTAAAACAAGAAGCTTCATAATTTTCACATCACTAATCTAAGTGAAACAATGAATTAAAGTTTTTCATGTAGACAAAATACAATATATGAAATAAACATGTTTATTGGCTACCCAACAAAGTCCATCTTTAGCTTAAGGTGGTAAAGCTTTTGCTCCCAAGCATCAATTGAAATAGAAATTATATTCCACCAAAACTAATGCCGTTTTTTCTAGCTTGAGGAAGAGTCTCAAACCAAAAATTGAGAACATAACAGTCAACCCAAATTCTCATTTGTACCCCAAGAGGAATTTGGGACTTTAACCCTTAATGGATGGACTAGTGACCATGGAAATCATCCCTTTGATTACCATGTGAATCATTCCCTTAAAAAATTGCAAATGCATTCATTGGAAGTCATACTATACTAGAAGATTTTTCCTTTTCATAGCAAAATTCCGAGGATGAATAGTTGTATTTCTTGTCCTACTAGAAGGATTCTTTGACATCTATTGGACAAAAAATGTCCTCGTTAGGGTTTAAGGGTCATTAGGAAAAAATTGAACCCTCTAAGGGGCAGTGAGTTTTCTTACTACTAGTAGAAATAAATTTTGGAAAGTGCCCCGGAAAGAGCTCAAGAAAAACAATGTCCATGTTGACATGAGTACTACCAAGTAGGCACAAATAATTTCAACTTCCAAATTTTAAATCTCTATTTCCAATTTTGATTATGACAACTTGATCAGCCCATTTATTAATCCCTCAACGCCCAAACTGCGTTTTTTGGCAACATAGCAATTTTGGGCAACTCACTACGAATGGAGTTTTTATTTTTTTCTTTGAAATTTTTACAAAACATTTTCCCGAGGAGTAGCTTTAAGGCCCAACAATTTTCATAGCTTTTGATTGCACAATAAAAAGTTATGGTATGATATGTTGTTTTCATTGCTCGGTGGGCAGCCGGGCAGCAAAAAAATATTCTTGAAAAATCACTTTTAAAAAAAAAAAAATTGAAATCGGTTCTCTAGATCTGTATATACATGGAAAGCTTTTAATCAATCTATTTGGATTAATGAGATGAAAGTTATGGGAGTTTTAGTTTGTGGGTAGTTTGTGAATAGTTATGGATTCTCTACTCTAAAATAAACTTTGAAGTCCTTTATTTAACTCAATTTTCAATATTTTTGAATTTTTCTTAAAGGAATCATGGGTGTAGATTGTTTATCACAACATTCCAACCACTGGGATTGGAATTTTTCAATTCCATAAATAATTTATTAACAATTTGGTATTTTGAATCATTTTATACTTCTTTTTGCTTACTGTTTTTTTCCTACATCGTCTGCAACTCCAAATGATCTGAAAATTTTCAAGCATGTAGCCAACTTGACTTGTAGAATGAGTCCAAAGAGTAACCACCATTTTGAACATTTTTTAATATAAATATGACCTTCTGAAGTGCAGCTGTCCGTTTTTTGCTGCAGGGTCAAAAAAAAGGATTTTTGTCATTTCAAATACTAATATCTTGCATTCTACACGGTAGAAAATTCTAGAAAATTTCCCAAATCTTTTCAAACCATTGTACTACAAAATCCTACAATTATATGTGTCCAAAAATTATTTATTTCAAAAATTTGGATCTTGTACTAGAAATGGAAGTTTTAGAGCGTTTTTGGTGAAAACATAGTCAAATACATTGAGGGGTTAATTAGTCCAAAGTGAACAAGTCTGAATCTCTATTCCAAGTTTCATTCTGAAGACTTGCAAACTTGATTATGACAAAGAAAAGGTGCTTTTGAAAGTGATAGCCCAGATTCGTGCCCCCTGGAAGCTCGGCTGAGCCTGACAAAGCAAGGGAGCCCAAGTGATTCACAGAAGTGCTTGATCACAGGCTTTTGAAAGTGCTTCATTCACAAAAGTGTGAATCACTTGCCATTCTAAGAAAAGCTGGGCCTCACAATTCTGGGGAACTTTACACTACAGAGCAGCCCCTTATTTTTTTCCTAATGTACTTGTTATTAACTGCAGCTTTATTGTTGTCTTATTGATGTCGAGGATCTCGCTATGAAGCAGACGCTTCTCTTTGGGATCAGACACTGACGTCCTCTCCGTTGTTGTGTTCCAGCTCCGAATCCACATGAACTCTGGAAGTCCGATTGAAATCACGAACAGGTTTTACACCCTCTCGTTTTGGGTCAGTTCGCTTCTGGAGGCGGGCTTCCAGATCTCACAATTGCAGGAGCCGCACGTGAACCCCAAAGATCTCCCTTCGGACGCACCAAGCTTCATGAGGTACTATGCGGAGCGCCCAAGCGCGATGTTGTGGGTGTGCACTAAAGCGCGATCTCAGCAAGCAAAGGACGTATGACACCCTGCCGTCATCACGCAAAAACACAGAAGTCAAGATGAGTGAACACGGAATCAGAATCGGAGAATTTCCTGACCAGTCGATCCATACGTTTCTGTGCATTAGGTGCCAGAACGTCTAGAGATTGTGCTTTCTCTCTGAAGGATTGGAAGCCACGAATAGATCTTGCGGACGCAAGTTTTGCCATCATCGCCTACCGGAAGAATATCAAATAACGATCAATAAAGAGAGCAGTTTTATTACCGTGGTGATAAAATGTACAAAACTATCGGACTTGATAATGTCTCTGTCAGGGTTAGGGTATGACATAGAAAGTAACGAAGACGTTCGTCAAAGCTTACCCCACTCAATTTCTAAGACTTGAAGTGGAGCAAACAGCCCAATTCTTGGTATGACGCAGCTCTAACAAATCTATACACAGCATCAAATTCCGCGAATACGACTGACGTATTACCGTACGTGGTGTTGTTAGCAGAGGTGCTTGCAGTACCAACGGCATCGAAGCTTCACAGCTTCCCTACATCCCTCAAAGAGCTCCTTAACTTCGATCACCAAATTAATTTACACAAACGTTAATCGAACATGTACAGAGAAAGGCGGCTCGTTGCGTACCCAAAACCTACGTCTCTTTCACCAGATTTGAAATGTGTATGTCCGAAACGTTGAGGGTGCCCGACTCATCATAATCAAGAGCACAGAATTCCTTTAAGATATCTTGCACGTCATCTTCCGCAATTTTGCCCACCTCCTTCAGCTTGTAGATCACAAATTCTGCAGCACTGCGTCACCATGAATTCCAACTATCAGCTGCCAACCAGAAAATAGGAATGTTAAATACTATGGCTCACGTCATCAGAACACTGTAGTACTAGTGTGGGGGAGAGAGGGTTGAGGGCTGTGGTTTGAAGACGGACCTTACAACACCATCGCCATCCATGTCAGCAGCTTCTAAATCAGATGTTGTAGTTGGCCGATGCAGAGCCCAGCACGCAATATCATGCTGCCGTTCTTCAGTACGACTTTCAGCTAAATACAAAAAGAACTGTGCCACGCACACGGTACTCGACAAGATCCAGAAAATGGCAAAGATGCGACCAGATTGAGAACGAAAACTCCGATCACCATAGCCAAGAGTGGTCACGGTGACACAAACAACATAAAAAGCGTCAATGAAATTCATTTCCTCCCAGCACATCAATGCAAAGATTCCTGCGATGAAGTGGACGACAACCGCACAGCCAGCAACAAGCATCTTCCAGTGAGCAACTACCACGTTCTTCTCTTCGTCGTCCATATTCTGCTCCTTGTGCTCCTTTTTCTTGTACTTGAGATAGACCTTTTGGACCAAGAGCTTCTCTTGCTTCTCAACGAGGTATCTGGCGGCACCGCTCACAAGCACACCCACCAGCCCGAATCCCGTGAAAACAAAGGCACATGTGAAGAGCTTCGCACCAATGGTTTTGGGAACCAAGTCCCCATACCCAACGGTCGTCATGGTCACAATAGCGAAGTATAAAGCATCAACGAAGGATGACGTCGCGAACCCATCCAGTTCAATCTCAAGCAGGGAAAAGCTTAAGAGACCCACGAGCAGGTAAACTCCCAGAACAATAATCGCTTTGAAGATGGTGGACAGGCCATCGCCATCGCGCTGAAACGGAGATGGCGGGGGAAGGGCCCGTGCTGCTCGAGCCAGGTGCTTCGTTCGTGCCTGGAGAGGGCTACTGAGTTTGAGGAGGTCCAGAGGGGGCGCGCTTCGGACTTTACACAACCTTGAATACAACAAGGAAGAACTCAATTTGCAAAACCATGTGAAACGACGAAAGTAACGGCACCGTCCACACAGTTCCAAAGTATATTTAGGCTCAGGGCTCGCACCAGCCTGTCATAATCCAATGCAATCTAAGCATGCCAAGAGAATGAGCATCAGTATATCATTGTCTCGAGCCATACCCAAACCTTCTACTCTTTATCAGTTTCTTGTTGCTGTGGGAGAAGAGCTTGACGAACATGAAGCCGCCATTAATTAATTGATCAATTACCCTGACAAAGTGGAGTCGGTGGAACCCGGAGGCCCGAAAGGTCCCAGACACCGAGAGCTTCGTCCGGAACAGGACAGAAGACTACAGAACAGAACGTGCAATCGGGTCGGACTTGATACTAGATCTACACGGGATGCAAGGCAAGGGCCGGGCATTGCAGATGTGTACTCCACTCACCTGCCAAAGAGCTTGCGAATCGGTGGCTTTGGTGACTGACAGAGGCCCTCCATCAATGATCCCTGCTCTCGGGAATTCTCCAGGAGTGGTTGGAGTCCATCACTAGCGCCATCATGGGAATCCATAGCTGAAGAAGCCTAGCCTAATCAGTTTGCTCGACGTCAGGGACCATAAAACTCAGCCTGTTGCCAATCACATCAACATCGAGGTGCCAATGGTTTTGCGCAACTACTCACACCACGATCGTCGTCGGTGGCCAGCCCCGATGAGGGAGATTAGGACAAGGCATCATCCAGGTCACACCGTCAGAGTGCGCTCACGACAACGAACTGCACTGCACGAAAAGGGCAATATCGAGATCAAAAGTCCAACGTCGCTCTATTTCTCGGATACCAAACGGATACAACCAGAAGATGGGGCACGAAATCAGAGGGAAGAGAGGGTTGGGATAAGTATCGCAGGAGAATTAGGGCAGCAGAAACAGAGCCGGGGAAACACACGCCCAGAAAAGTCAGCCACGCACGAAGTAAAAAGTGACCACCCTTGTAGAACCTGAGCGAGTACTGTCGAATTGAACAGACCAAACTTGAGCGAAGCATTGACATCTTCAGTTAGCAGATTGAAGCTTACCACAGAACTCAAGATCGGATGGTGCGCCGCGGGCCGCACGAATTCAGTTGAGAAATCGATAATACTGGAGGTTATCATCGCGGACTGAGAGGTTTAAAGCGACGAAAGTTCAACTATGATAGTGCAGTGCGCCGGCGCGTGGCGGGGAGAATCGCGCAACCCGAAAGCTGGACGAGGAGAGGCTCACAGGGGCACAGAGCCAGAGCCAGTCCGATGGGAGGCACGCAGCCTCTCAGCCTCTCAGCATTCTGGCTCACGTGGGGCGAGCGAGAATGATCCGGCGATTTATCCCAGTACAATAAAATACTAACTTACTGTCGACAAACGGCATCAACCGACGGGCTATCAAATTAGACTGAATTAATAATAATAATAGTAATAATATCTCTTTTCAAGCATACGCACTTTCAATTACGGGTATGACACGTGCAAATAGTGCCCCACTAATGTCCTGTCCTGAACTGATGAATGTGGGAATGGAAACTCCGAACTCCCGCCCGCGGAACAAGCGCAGTGACGCAGTCCGAGACTGCTTGTCCAGTAGGAGAACTCGGCTCCCGTAAACCCCGATGATTTCTCCACTTAGCAGCCGGATCCCGATGGATGGGTCCGAAATTTACGCCGTCTAGAAATTGCACCACGCCGTGCATTGATTTGATTTCCCTCCGCTATGGGTCTGCACTCGATCCTTGTGGCGCCCCATTAACTTAAGGTGCTCTCTCCTAACTTAGGGCTTCAGTCTGCCTCGGAGCTCTCTCACATCCGTGGATCTGCCCTTCCTCAGCACCTCCGCTCGCAGGCAGAGAGCTTGCTCACTCTCCGTTTACTCCCCCCTCCCCCCTGATCTGCATTCCTCCAGTCACCCTTCTTCCTCAGTCTTCTTCATCGTAGAGCGTGGCATCCGTCGCACACCCCTACCCCCATTCCACCCTTCAGTTGTCTCCTGGGTTTTGTGAGTCGTCGTTTGGAGATCCCTGTTGGAGCTCTCCGGCCGCTTATCGGAAATCGTGTCCTTTTTCACGCGTCGTCTGCGGGCTTAAAGTCGCCTGCATCTCTTCCTTGGTTCTTAAGCGCGGATCCGGTGAGCCCTTTAAACCTCTACCGATGCTGTAATGTAAGTATTAGGGTTAGGTTCTACACTATGCCATTGCATTCTCTAGTCCTTGTGTCCTTTGACGGAAGGCGAGAGCCCTCTCCTTGTACTTAATGATATGGCCAATACTCTCCGTTCTGGAGTTTTATACGTTACAGGCTCCAGTTTTCAGCTCTGATTTCTTGAGGGTGGTGCATTTTTAGCAAGGCGCCTCAACACCATAGAGTGTGCGTTCTATTTGTATGTTCTATTCGTAGGAATGTCAAAACAATCTCTATTAGAACCCTGTTCGGCTTTTATAAAGCTAGACGCGTGACCTGGTGCAGCAAGAACTTTGGGGCTTTCCTGTGTCCCTGTAACGCGAGAACTGACTTTGAGCCGAAGCAGAGGCGAATGCTGCTGTCCTGACCCTGATTTTTTGCATACGGTGCATCCAATTTGGATGAATTGAGGGAAATGACATCATGTTTGGGTTTCTCTGAGCAGGATCAACGAGAAATGTCTTTTAGGTCTTAAGCGACTCCCAAGTCGACGAGATTTGTGAGGGTTGGACAATGGCGTCGTCGTCGACGAATTCAACATCTCTTATCTACTTACTGCTGGTTGTTGCATTCATGACCCTTGTCCTCGTATCACATGAGCCTTCGCACCTGCATTCGAGGTCTCATAGAAGATCGCTGCCCGGCAAACGGATCAAGGTTCGAGTGGTGCATCACGACAAGAAGCATCACGATCCTATAGCGTTTGATCCTGTAGTTGCCGATTTTGAGAGGAAGAAAGAAGATCGAGCATGGGAGAAGCAGTACTTCGAGGAACAGCATAAGAAATGGGCGGAACAAGGGGCAAGTCACGAGGATAATAACTGGCACCACGGTGCTCTTCACGGGTCAGAGCCTCTCAAGGTAGTGCTGTCTGTTATCTATTCTACTTTCATACAGATTGTTATGGGCCTCGTCAAAATGGCATGCCCCTTATTTTTCACTTGCATCGTTTATTTTTATTTCTGGCTTATTTCTCCGTCCAGGTTTGATAGTGGTATCGGAGATGGCAGATCATGAAGGCAGATCCAGTCGAAGTGGATCCTGACTATGAAGATCCTGAAGAGTACTTGAACGATGAAGATCAGTTCAACATTACCAACCGCCTGACATTGTTGTTCCCACTACTGGACGTCAACCCACGAGACGATTTCGTGAGTCTGCTGGAGCTGCAAGAGTGGCATTTACTACAAGGCAGGAAGGCTATGCAACATCGAAGCGACCGTGAAATGGAGACTCATGATAAGAATCATGATGGTCTCGTTTCTTTTGAAGAATATCTTCCACATTTGACTGAGGAAGAACGAGGTATGAAATAGACTCTATGTTTCAAACCTCTGGTGTGATCACTTTGAAGTCTGGATCCAGCATGCAAGTGATTTGAATAACAATATCAGTGAAGACGTTTATATGATTTCAGCAACTATTACCACTGGGTGCAGGGCAAAATAACACAGACTTTGGTGAAGCTGGATGGTATAAGGAGCAGTTCGAAGTATGTGATAGAGACAAAGATGGCCTTCTCAATGTCACAGAGTTTAACGAGTATGGTCACTAGTACTTGTGGAAACCTCGACCAGACTTTTAACTGTTTGCTGATTATTTCTTTTGCAGTTTTCCTTTTCCCTTTTCCTTTTTCCTTATGGGTGTGGGATATGGATTGTGTCCGCTGGAATTAAAAGAGATCTGGAAGAATCATGAGTGTTTTTATTGAGGAGTTTCTAACAGGCAGCATTCTATCTTGGATACAGCTTTTTGCATCCCGACGACAGTAATAACCCTCGTGTCCTTCAGTGGTGCCGCATGGAGCAATTAAGGTATTACCTATCACGTCCTTTTAAAATGTAATGTTGTGGATCCCTTAATTTTTGCTCGACACTGATTGCATTTGTGATGCTGACCTAGGACTCATGATACAAACAAGGATGCGAAGATAAGCTGGGAAGAATTTCATAATGGAATGTTTGAACACTTACGAGATGAACAAGATACTGATCATCTCCACCCAGCAGAGCTGATCGAAGCAAATAAGAAAGTTCAATCCAAATTAAAATTTGCTGTACTCGACACAAATAAGGATGGGTGAGTTTCTACTTACCTGCACTCCATCCGAATCCTTGTGATACCTGCTACTCGATGTTTCTTCAATTTGACCTTGATATCCTGCTCCTTTGGCAGTTTCTTTGTTATGTACGTGGAGTGTGTTCTAGAATTTTGTCAACACAGTTCCATAATACTGTATGCCTTTTAGATCTGTCCGACTTCAAATCAGTTCTTTTGTTGTCCTCGTTGGTTTCTGTTGTGCTCATTCATGTGGTAGTCAGGTAAATTGTCAACTATTCGATATCGTTCATGATATCAGAATAACTTTATTTTTGCGTTGACTTCTTCAAATCTGAGCTTTCTGTATTGACAACACGCAGATACTTGACTGAAGATGAGCTTACCCCAGTTATGGAAAAACTCAGACCCGGGGAACTTTATTATGCAAAGCAGCAATCCGATTATCTGTTACATGAGGTTTGCTTTTATGCCATTATCCAGTTTCTCTGTTCTTATCCTGACTTCTGATGTAGACTATTCATGCGGGTGCTCATCAACATTGATTTGCGCCTACATGATTAGAAATTGAGCAAACCAATGTTGATTAGGAATTGCTTTGCACTCCATCTCTAGGGTTGAATATCTGACTCGTGCAATTCCATTTTCTGTGCAGGCTGATGAGAACAGGGATGGACGGTTAACATTAGATGAGATGCTGAACCATCCGTACATATTTTACAGCACAGCATATGATGAAGACGAATTCGACTACTCTCAACATGATGAATTCCGATAGGTGTTTTCAAAGCCAAGTAGTGATTGATTTGTTTGTTTGTTTGTTCTTGAGTTGAGATAGACCCTCTGGCAATCTGGAGTCTGAAAGGAAGGCTTCCTAGTATTGATCCACGGATTTAGTCAGAACTTTGAAACAAGGTATTTCGCAGAGGTATTGATTTCTGGAACCTGGCAATGATGGAAGTAGTTCTAACATTGGGACCTGGAAGTGGGTCTACATTGAGACTTTTGAGATTCCATCACCCTTTCCATGAAGAGGTCTGGGACTCGGCTTTGGACCAGGAACGTAGGATATATACTGACCCTGCGCCTGTTTTTTTTAGGGATTGGCATTCAGTTCAAGCAACCTCAAAAGTAAAGTAACTGGCCCATTTAAATATTTGTAGTAAAACATCTCAGCTAACTGCACCTGCTTGCGACCTCTTTGCAAAATTGTCCCATATAGATTCTTGCTTAAATTGTGAGCTCTTTAAACATGAGTGATTTTGGATGCACCTATTTTTTGTATTGTGAATATTCCAAGTCTGTTCATTTGTGGTCAAAAACTTGCATGCAAAGAGAATTTCAAATCTTGGCATGACTCCCAACAAGATTCAACAAAAATTTAGATAGTTTGTATCTAAATTTCCTTAACTAATGAACCCTTTATAAAAACATACTTAAATAGAGTAGCATGGTCTGATTTGTATGGACCTCACTTTTAATTTGGAATGCTTTAAAAAAATCCAAGTAAGTTCAATATTTTTCTTGATTACAAGTTTGTACCTCTATTCCTCATTATGACCCTAGTTGTTGAAATTCTACTTAGAGGTGAGAAGAGAAAGGAAAGTGCAAAAGAGGATTGAAAAGAAGAATAAAGAATAAATTATCAAATGTGTTTTTTGGTCTTCTAATTCCTATTCTAATCAAGTTTGTCACATATAGTTGTAGGCTTTGGTTGTAGTCTAGAATGATATTTGTTCAATTGAGCCTGCCATCTAGTCCTACGTTCACTAGAAGAAAAACGTGTCCGCTACAACCGACTGAAATGCAACTACATGTCCTACGCAACTGCCCTGCAACTACAATCCTCTATATTTGCACCAACTTTGACATAGTTACACTGTAGTTGCAAAGTAGTTGCAACATGTAGTTACGCATACGGGAATGTAACAAAAGAGTTGATGTGAGGTACTTTACATCCAATCTTCATCACAATTGTCAATGTGGACAATTTTACGTTCTGTAGAGTCCAATGTGTCTATCTACAGTTGCATGTAATTTAAATTCGATAGCAATTTAACTAGAATGCAACTAGATTGCAACTGGACTGCAATTGGATTGCAACTATAGTGCAACTAGACTACAACTACATTGCAATTACAATTCAACTAGTGTTTGACATAAAAACAACTAGACTTTAACTTGAAAAAACTAGCATGCAACTAGAAAACAACTAAAATGCAACTACTATTAAGTCTTTTATTAATTGTCCCACATCAATTGTCAAGAATACCATTAGGTTGGACATATAAGAATTGTAAGTTATAGCAGTATTGTGTAATGAATTTTGATAATGAAATTCTAATATTTATATATTTTGTAGATTTTTACACTTTGTAGATTTCTACAAGTTGTAGATTTTTATAATCTACAAAAATCTATAAATATTTAAAGTTTAAGATATTTCTAGATTTGGCGATCTAAAAAAAAGATAGATCTGAAATTTAGAATCTAAAAATCTTTGAAATTCAAATTTCAAATTTCAAATCTACAAGTCACAAAGACGCAAACTAGTTGCACATCAATCACAAACTAGTTGCACACCAGTTGCAAACTAGTTGTAAGTCAATTGCAAACCAGTTGCACATTAGTTGCAAACAAGTTGCACACAAATGACTTCCACGTAAGCAACCACGTCAGAAAAGTTCATCGATGAATTTTCAAGTATACTGTCAAATGATAAACAACTTTGAATTTTTTGCAACTACTTTGCAACTCATGCAACTTGTCCACTGCAACTTCGGGCTCCAAATTATCACCTAGTTGCAAACGACCTATGCAACTATAAAATGAGTTGCACAGTGTAGTTGCAAAATCCCTCGTTTTCTTGTAGTGGTTGATCTATTTATTTTTGTTTTGATTTGTGTCTGTGGGTGAATCAATAGGACAAATCTTCTTGATTCTTCTTGGTGGATAGTTTGAAGTGTTCTTACATCGTTAACTCTAAATTAATCCCAACCTAGCCTAAAAATCTCTTTTCTATCTAAACCATAAGTTTCCAAACCCAATATAGATTACATAGTTAAGTTTGATGTTGCATAAATCAAGAACCTTTTATTTTAATAATCTATCTAAAACTTTTCTAATACATTACTTAGTTTGTCAAAAACCTATATACCATTTTAAAGGCTATTAGGATATAAAACATTTCTGGTGTGCCCTCTTTTTTTAACTTTCTAACCCACTTTGTTTCAAAAATCCAAATTGCCTTTTTATTTTATATTTTATACAATTCATATATCTAAACTATTTGGTATTTTGGTATTCAATCTTTTTTTACAAAGTAAAAAATAAATGCAAAAAGACATTGTCAAAATTTTGTAGTCGTATCAATAATATTCACAGAGATACAAGCTTACAAAATACCCCTTTTTGATTGCTATAGATTTTGAACCCCTATGCTTTGATGCTCCATTGATTCATCTTCAAAATGAAATAAATATAAAGTTGCAAAAAATTTATCTTTTATAACAATGCATATGTAAAAGTTTATAACAATTTAACACTTCAATTATATACACTTGCAGAAACTACCTTCAACATTAACAATTTAGAATCCAAAGTACAAATACTACTTTCCACTTTCCTAAGCTTACTTCAACACCTTCCATTTTCATAGCCTCACCTTCAACCAAGAAAGCTTCAAAAAAATAGCCAAAGCCCAAAGTTGGTCTAGACCCATATCCAATGTATAGATTCTTCCAATTCTGATAATTCAAGAACTACTTTCTTGCTCACTACTTCAAAGCATGTGTCATTCCCTTATCAATCCCAATCTTGAAAAGGAGAAAAAATCACAATCCAAGCTTTAGTTGGAAATCCAACCACCCAAGTATGGATTCTTGGTCGGGAATGTGTGGTTATACCAATGTACGAGGAGTACCGGCATTTAGTTACAAGTTAGCCGATTGAAATCAAAAATTGCCTAATTGATTTCAGAATCTTCGGAAAAAATCCAATTATTTAAGAGGAAAATAAGAGAGTATTCTCTATATTTTAAAGGCCTAGCTGAGAGAATGCTTCAATCAACCTTTTGGTCCAAGAAAATATTGGACTTTAGTTGGAACCTTAGAACGTCAAGAGAGCCATTTTGTGGCTTTTGGATGACAATGTAGAGGTTTGTACAGAGATTGGAAGCTTTTTTTAATCCATGCTTTTCTTGTTGACCTTTCATGGTGGATTATGAAGAGTATCCAACTGAATTTGTAGTTTTGCCAGTGTTTGTCTTCATGTAAATGAGAAGTTAGTAAGAAAAACGGATCACAAAATATGCTATTCTAATGTATTTTGGGAAGTTGTTGTTCCTTTCTCTAAAGCTGAAATTTCTCCACAAAAATGATATTTTTTAGTTTAAAGTCCAACTAGCAAAATGAAGGTCATCTACTCTAGTTTCTACGCCAATTTGAATTTTGAAAAAATTCCTAATATTGAATATTTTATTGCAATTTAAACTTTGGATGTATTTTCAATGTCTATTATTTTCTAATAATAGAGTGACACGGAAATTGAGTTTACACCATGATGTTTGTCACTGTAATATACACACATGGTGAAATTTTCCGATTTATTGAAATAATTTTCTATTTGATATGATTTTTCTTCACTTTCTATTCAAAAAATTCTCAAAAAAGTCGAATTTTCACAAAAAAATCTAAAATTGTTATGAAGTAAAGAAGACATGTAATTCCATCTCTGAAAATAAATATAAATTTTTTCATACATATCTAGTTGCAAAATGGCAGCAAACTGAGTGATGGGCAGTGAGGCTTGAAATCAATGGTCATGGGTCCGTCATTTAGGGGTTAAGCTAAAAAATCTCCGTGAACTGTGGGTTCTACCTTAAGAGTGACCAGAATCGATTTTAGAACGCTCTGACTTACACCGACAGATCCTGAGGTGACCTTTTCAGTGTACGTGTCAAACCCTCAGGCGTTGAAGGATTTTGATTCTTACTGTTTGGAAGCTTTGAACAATTCTCCAAGGAGATCAATCTGGTGTGCTGCAGCAATCCATTGACACTATGCAACTTGTGACCGAGTTCATGATGCTTCATTAAGGTAGTCTGCTCTACAAGCGGGTCCGCGTTTTTAAGAGCGGGTCCGCGTTTTTCATGGTTTTTCGTGGATGGAAAGATTTTTAGGTCATTTTTCAAAGAAAGAAAAATAGATGCGGAATGTAGATGATTCACATAATACAGAAAGGATGATTTCCTCGATTACTCGGTCACAGGGAGCAGACTTGTGTTTGGAGTTTCTTCCTTCAGTCTTTGTTGGAAACGTTCATTCTCTGTTTGTTTGCGGTAAAGTTTCAAATCCTAACTCAGCATCCTTGCGGCATTGTTACAAAGAACGGTCGACTATTTCAGAATTGATTTTTTAGACTGCATTTCTCCTAATTAGTATTGAGGTTTTATCTATCAGTCTTTCTCCTCATCCTGTCAACCGCTGTCCGGCACACGGAAGCACAACGTCGCTGCCCAACAGGCTACTTGTGGTCTGGGCAACGAAAAACAGTGATCTGTGATTGCCAACCCTAAACCCGGAATATCCTAAACTGCTGTCTCCAAATCACAATTGCCCACCCGCACAGCCAGACATGTCAAAAGTATTCCATACACCACTTGCTCCATGTGTCATCAAAATGGTTTCTTAGTCTTCGGGCATGCATTATAATGCAATTTCTTAAACCCTTTTTGAAAATGAACTAGTGACGGTAAGGACAGACCTGGCAACAATGGCAAGCACTCCTTAACATTTAAGAAAGACGTTGTATGCTACCATATGTCGGAAAAATCCATATGATGCAGTCCACTTATGATATATCTGGAAATCCAGCTAACGCACATGTACAACCAAGCTTCCATTTGTGAAACGAACAATCAAGCTTATTCACCGGCAATCAGACACTCAAAACGAATCTGCGGTAGATATTAAATACTCAGCGTACTAAGATAATAGATAGTTGTGGAAAATCTGATGACTCAAATCTCAAAACCACCTGGGCGGTAAGGCAGGTGCATTGGGAAGTGTAAAAATATGATCCAAGAAGTCGTTTGCATCCGGAGAATAGGGCGGTAGTTTCTCTGCCATCATAAAATTTCAGACTGAAAGCGTCGAGGGCAACAACTGAACAGTACAGTAGTTTCTTATTCAAAAGATCGCACAGTACTACACTGCGCGAGAGCCTGGCGTTCTTTCTATTACCACTTCCCGGGTGGACAAAAACTCGATCTCGGGTATGGACTATACACCAAAATTCAAGGGCGCACCCGAATCCTAGCGAGCAATGATTCGTTGTGATGCGACTGAAGATGAATGCTAACCTCCGGCAACAGGGAATTCAGTAAGTTGGACACCTGCTGCTAAACTATTCCTCCCATTTTCCCTGTAGTGGTTGAAAATAAACCCTAACCAGGTCAAGGGATGCAAAGCAAACCTGGCCATTACGAGGAGCCGGACATGGATGGGTTGATGCCCAACAGCATATTATTACCCGATGGCAAGTACACCACATTCCGGCTCTTCGCAAGAGTAGCAGCAATTTCCCTGGAAGCCTCGATCCTCCGAAGCTCAATAAGGCCACCACCGGCGTTGGCGGTGGCATCCGAGATCAGTTTCGCGGCCTCGCTCTCTCCCTCAGCACGCACAATGGCAGCGCGCCGCTCCTGGTCGGCCTTCATCACTACAAATTTGGACCGCTCCGCCTCCTGCTGCGCGACTTGCTTCTGCTCCACGGCCCGTGAAAATTCCGCTCCGTATGACAAGTGGGTGATGGCCACATCGTCCAAGAGCAGATTGAAGTCCCTGGCTCTCTTGATCAGTGCATCCCGCACTAGCGCGGACACAAACGGACGCTCCGTGAGAAGTTGGTCGGCGTTGAACTGCGCCACCACGGCCTTGAGCACCTCGTTGCCAATGGACGGCAACACGCGATCATCGTAATCGGTACCTAGGGTTTTGAAAATGGTGGGCAGCATGGAGGGGTCGGGTTTCGACAACACACGAAGCGTCAGGTTCACCATCTGCAAATCCTTGGTGCCCGTGACGGTGGTGATATTTCTGGGCCTGGTCCGAACATCGAAGATGTAGGGCTTTTGCAAGATAGGAATCAAGAAATGCGTGCCTTCGCTAGAGGTATCGTCCAGAACACCGCGGAACCGGTCGAAGAGCACCGCACGGTGGCCTCCATCGACCGTGTAGAGCGAGGTGTTGAGTAAACTGGCGCCTGCGCCCACCGCGATGGCCGCTCGGGCGATATTCTGCAGCAGCGTCACGGCGCGCGGCGTGCCCCCACTCATTGTCGACGACCGGAGAAACAAGCAAGCAAGGGGAAGGGCAGAGCAAACCCCAAAGCAATGACAGCAGCACCACCACAAGCAGAAAGAAAGAAACCAGGCAGCAGTCCTGCAACACACAAGGCAGGAGCTACCGCACAATCAACTCTGTGGGGGGTTTAGGGTTTACGAAGTTGGTTTACGAAGTTACGAGTTTACGACGACGGACGAGGTGTACGACTCCGAGGTAGTTCCCATCAGTGTTCCCACCAGGTCTCTCTCGCTTCAACCCCAAGCAAACTCAGATCCGCTGCCAGGAAATTGCCCGTTCATTTCTTGGGCGGGTTCTGGTCTTCTGACCGCAATTAGGTCCTAATGTTCAATTACGTGGGTTGGCCTGCATAATCGGGCATTACGACTTTTTCATCCAAATTCAATCTATTATGTTAATGAAATCTAATTTCCTAGTAGTGGTTTACGGTTTAAGGCGAGAAACTAGCTCTAAATGGCTTTATTCAATGGAGTTCCATTGAGCCTAAGCTTTCTGTTGTGGTTGAAGAGGAGTTTAAAATTTTGCCTTCGTACCAAGTTAGAGGGTCAACAACCTTCTTATTTAGTAACCCATCGGTAGTAATTGCATGCATTGTTGATCAATTAGAAGACCACAAAAACTATTTTTACATGAGGTCTAAGTCCTCAAGTCCACCCTTTTGGACATATTTCATTGTATTGGCACTATGGAAAAACCACCCATAGCCAATCACTTAAACAATTCCATCCATGTTCTAAAGCAGTATAAGGCAATGTAAATTTTCAACCATGTAGGAAGATAGAAATCATAGGGATCGCAAATGTTTTGGTAATTTCATGCCTTGAATTGAAATTACTATGAATTTTGGAAGCCAAAAGTCGGTTTGAACCAATACCCAATGTATAAAGTCTCCCAATTTCGATCATTCAAGAACTACTTTTCCACTCACTACTTTGGGACATGTGTCATGACTTTATTAGTCCCAACTTTGAAAAAGAGTAAAAAACACATTCCAAGCTTGGGTTGGAAATCTATTCCAGCCTTGGTTGCACCCTACAAGTTAGGTATAGGCTTGGAGAGTTCACTTAGAGTATCCATTAGAAACCACATATGAACAAAACTTTGGACCCCCTATTTATTTTTTTAATTATTATTATTTTTAATTTAAAAAATATATATATATATTCTCTACTCTGAAAGTTTGTATTTTGAATTATTTTTATTTTTATTTGTTATTAATAATTAGTTACAAATTTTTGAAGTAAAAAGATACACTATAGAACTGAAAAATAACTTTCACATCTCTATATTATATAAGAAAAAATTGTCAAAAAAATGAACAAAAAATTCCTAAAAATAACTCTCTATTGAAAGTTCATTTTGAGTTAAATATTGGTTCAATGGTCATCTAAATGTGTTCTCTATAATTATTTGAGTTAAAAAACATGCCACTCTGGTTCATTTTCAACCTCTTCTAGAAATCATTTCATATTTTATTTGAGTTGGAAATTTCAGCAATAGAAACCTATAGTCATTATTAAACATGCTAAAAATTTAGGTTGAAATTATAGTTTACTAGAAACCACTTGTTCGCACGTAGTTTGTTGTAGTAGAACTAAGTACACCCTATAAGGATAAAAAGATTCAAAAAGTCTTATTATTTAATCACTTAACCCCTAAAGCCCCGCTTGTCCCTTCGGGGGACAATTTGGGTCCGGATAGGTTCCTACTGTCTCAATTTGAAGTGAATGTTTTTGAGATTTTTTGAGGTTGTGTAGCTTTGCAAGAGCTTTGCGGATATATAATTTTTGTTTCAATCGGATGCCGGATGAAAAAGTTATGGCACAATGAGTAAGAAATGGAGATTGACGGGTAGCCCCCCCAAAATTACAAAAAGTCAAAATAATTTTTTTTAAATTTTTTTCCTAAAATATTATGTTTTTACCTATATGTGAATCTTTGATTCATTCTATTTGTACTAGGGATGAGAAAGTTATGGACAATCTTAGGTTTTCGGGCAATTTAAGCATCTTCTTGAACAAAACCTTTTTGTTCAACTTTGAATGCTAATATCTTCCAATCCGTACAGTGAAATTTGATGAAATTTTTACTACATGATCTCAGACAAGTTAAGTACAAGATCCTATGGTAAAATTAAAAAATAAATAAATTTGATTTCCTTAAGTGAATACAATAGAAGTGGTAGTTTTGAGTGGTTTTTGGCAGAAAACACCCTTGGGGCTTTAGGGGTTAAGGACCAATTTTTTTTGGTCACTTTGAACATAGATATCTTGCAATCTACATGGTCAAAGTTTTTGAATTTTATTCCATACATTTTAATACTAGTCTAGTGCAAGATCTAACTTTTATATATTAATAAATAAAAACTTTCAAACTTTCAAACTTTGCAATAGAAATGACAATTTTTAATGAAATAGAGACCATGGGACTTCAATGGTTAAGTGAAAAATTGTGTAGATGAGAACATGACAAATGAATTTGTCACAACGTTTGCATATAATATAAATGATAGATGTAGTGATGTGTGCACAAGTATAATTGAAGTCGTTGAAGACAATCATACCTAACTCACTATCAATTAAAGAAATTACTCCATATTGAGACCGGCTTGCAATAGTGACCCATCTAGATTCTTCCCCTCTAGAGTGTAGTTCCTACGAAGATGAGGGTTCTAGGTTGATTTAAAATATACGTGTTTTTAAAACTTTGAAAATTTATAGTTTGCTCAAACATCATCCAAATAAAAACATGAAGGCAAATCCATTTTTGATCAATATCCTCAAGCCTACAATATGAAGGTAAAGTGGAGAAGCTTTCAATAAGACAATTACAAAGTTCTTGTCAATGTAATCAATTTCATACTTTCATTTAAATAAGTAGCAAAAGCTACACGTGGGAGAGGGAGAATGGGGATGGGACAGAGAGGGCAAAAATGATTACGAAATTGTAAAAATTATAAATATTCTGTAAGTAGTAAATTTTTGTTTTGGCAATTATTTAATTGTATGGATATAATCTATGGATTATACTTTTCAACTTTGTTTAAAATCACTACACTAACTTGCATTTTATGATTTTACCAATTTTGAAAGTTTGGATTATTCTATGGTTTATATTTTTATAAGAATGTTGCATATTTGAAAAGTTCAATTGATGACTCGATTGGTAACTATAGAATATTTTAAAGGATGCATCTATTGGTCTATTAATTAGAATATTTTGGTAATTGCTTTGGTTATAGACGGGCCAAATCCTTCTAAAGTTAAAATACTAGATTCGTTTATTCACAAGAGACGCATCACATCAACCTACTTATTTAGATGCTCCTCCATCACAATCATTACAAATATCTAGTGGACGATTTTTTAGTTCAAATCAAATACAAAAACATATATATACTTTGGATTAGATAACATTGATTTTGACCGAAGTGCATATATTGTTTTGGACAATACACTTCAACAAATATAATTTCACTGCTCTTGCCATTTCTTAAACTTGTCTTAATGTGGAAAGTTAAAAAAAATTTCATAACAAACTCATACTTTGTCAAAAAAATAATAATTTCATTGATCTTGTCATTTCTCACACTTGTATTTATGTGGGGAAAAAAATTTAAAAATTTCAACAATGACATCAGGGCAAACTCCTATTTTTGACCAAAATGGGCTATTTTATCTTATACCAACATGCCAAGGCACAAATTTTTTTTTGGAGAGTTTTGAGAAAAAATTGACAAAATATAAAGTAAATCCAAATTATGGAACACAAAAATGAGTTTTAGATATGGTTGACTCTGAAATTAATTCTCTTTATAATCACAACTAATTTTTTCTTCATACTTCCATAGTAATGTGTTATGTATTGCATACAACTTGGATATATATACTTTTGAACTTTGTCCATTGATGCTATGGTATGGTTGTTTGAATGAAAAAGTTTCAATCTATATTCAAATTCATTTGTGACTATATGCTTGAAATTTTTTGAATATTTTTTATTTTTATTTTTCAGAGATGTAATCATATGTCTTCTATACTTCATAAAATTTGATTATTTTTTTGTGAAAATTGCAAATTATTGTGAATTTTTGAATAAAAAGTGAAAAAATATACAAAATATGCTTAAAAAATCTCCACAATCATATTGTAAAGCACCATGGTAATAAAAAAATTTCCAGCATTCTAAAATTAAAAAATCACAACTCCATAAAAATAGTTTCAAAATTCAAACCAGAATAAAATTTGCAATTTTGAGGAATTATTCAAAATTTCAATTTGAATTAAAAACTAGACTTGATAAGCCTCATAAAATTAGTTCAGATCAAATTCAAAAGGATCATTCATATGGCTATCTTGCACTTCAAGAGAAAGGAGCAAAAAAATTGCCATTTTCTTATGTAGGAAAGTTGAAAAATATCATGTGGAGAAAAATAACAAAATTGGGTTCCACGACTCAACCCAATTTTTTTTACCATCCTCTCATTTCATCTCATCTGAAGATGCTGAAATCTGATCATTTTTGGTGATAGGGCCATGTCCTTCCAGGGTTGAATCTCTGATAGCCATTGCAATCGAACCCTAGCATTATTTGGTAGACTATCTCAGGAGAACAAACCAAGCAGCAAACAAAGTTTGGCGTCCAATCTTCACTGTTTCCAAACCTTCGCCTACATATACATCACCCCTTCAACAATATGTGCATGGGTTTCATGAAAAATTATCCTCGAGAACATCGTAACAAGGTCATCTACAGAATTAGTCTAAATCTTCCCTAGTTTACCCAAAAATCGTAGAACCACCTCAAGGAGCAATGATTTTGATAGCACAAAAGGCAACTAACTAAATCTCACTATATCTAACAGTTGCATGAGCTACGTTATTTCAGGATTAGGGCATCCCTCCATTTGCAGCTGCAGAATGTTCAATACTGAAAGACCTCCTGGGCTTCGACTGTCTTGGTGGCCCCAGGTAACCAGAGGCTGATTGAGCTCCAGCATAATCACCGTTGATAAGAGCGTACAACGCTGGAGTCATGGCACTGCCTCTGGTAGCAGGAGGGGGCAGCCCTGTAGAATCAAAGCTTGAGGACGATCGTGATGCCGATTCAAACTCTAACGGAAGTTCTTCCAAGGTCTGCCCACATATCCACAAACATCCAAGCTCACAATTTGAAACATGTCTCATGACCTTGACAATAACCACGTCCCCAACCCTAAACCCTAAACCCTAAACCCTAAACCCATCAATCCATCACGACAAATCCTACGCGATCAATTATAGACAAAACTAAAGTTAGGTAGCACAAGTGAACAGATAATGCAGTAGACCCGCAGAAGCCGGCCCAAATTCTGTTCGAGGCTTTCGAGTACAGATAAAGATCTTTGGAAAAGCTGCCTGATTGAAGTGAACCTCAAGGAGCGTTTCTATGTTAGATTTCATAATTGGTGCCCGAACAGCGTACTTGAGACAAAATTTGTCATCAACAATCTGATAAACCGTCAGCTAAGCTATGTTCATTACTTGAAACACTATCCCAGAGCAAAACTGTTGCATTAACTCCAGCTATGTCAATAAAAACTGGTGTCCAATTCCTGCACCCAAAACGGTAACCGTCTCTCAGCCATGGCTTGCCACCCGTCCCACATGTGGGAGCCGACTCAGCTTTCAGTGAAATATCAAGTACACAGCGCAGTACATAAATTCTAATCACAGCAGCCTTAGGTACTGTCATCAAGGTCCCCGGGTGGACTACGAAACCTCGTGCAATAAGGTACACTATGGAACAAACACAAGTAACAGACCAAAAGAAAAAGAAAAAGCGATCAAGCATACTCAGCTTCTTGAAAGAGTATGATTATAGATTTAGGTTCTAGAGTTCTATTATTGGAGCACCCTACTAGAGAACATGGATTAAGATCGCCAAAAGATACTTGGGAGGAGGAAGAAGATTCAATACCCAGGCAGCTTGCTGCAAAACACGTAGAATCTCTTTACAACGCTTTCTCTTGACGGCAATTTCCTCCTTCTCCTGTAGCATCTCCTCGAATAAATTTTCCCTGTATTCCAATTGAGACGGACATTCATGTAAGATAGCAATTCACATTCTAAATACCAGTGGAAATCAATAAACGATGGACGTATAAACAAACATATACACGTTGAAATGACTCAACCATATAAAGAAACCCGGTCTGTAAATCACCTGTACAACTTTCTGATGAATACGCTATGGAGTTCCCTTTTGACGTGATTGACCTGTGATACCAATCAAGCGAAAGATCTAAGCACGCAAAGTTTCACAAATGTGACCAAGTACAACCCATACATATGAAGCTGACCTATGGAAAGAAAATAAACAGCAAATCTATTTCAAAGGAAGAAATAAGACTCGGAATCCAGACATACTATCACAAAATGTTTGAGTACATATACAGGTCAATTAAAAGTAGCATTGAATATCAGTTTGAGGTCAGCAGGGGAAAATGATAAACCAAGAAATGCATAATAGCTTTTGGCACTAAGTCTTGTATATTCTTCCGCACAATGTCGTAGTACGACTTTAATAGTAGCCGAGTCACAGCAATTTCCACAGTCTCCTGCTCGCCATGAGTGTCATTCGCCCTAAGAGTAGCTGGTGGCTGTTGACATCAAAAAACGTGTTACAACACACAACTGAACACCATGTAATCCAAAAGAAGAGGCCTGAAACTATACTTGCCATGATTCTCATCCATGCAATAAATACCAACCTCGATTAGAGATTTTCAACTTTAAGATGAAGACTATACAACTTAATATGAACACAAAAAAATTGCAAATACGCTCACCTCCCGCAGTTGAATGCTTGAAAATGAAGATTCTAATGGTCCTTGTGCAGGTTCAGCATAACTGCGAATGGGCACATGCTCTTTACTGCTGCCGTTTAAAGGTTGGCGAGTTTCACTGGTGGAGAATATGGAAGATATACCCCATGTACTTCCAGATCCGGAACTACCTGCACATACAAGGAACATCAAAAAAAATAAAATAACAAGACATCCACAAAAGATTCACTTACGACTTCACAATTTCCATTTTCAAACAGGAACATCCACATAGTTACCAACACACAACACACGTTTTAACTTGGCATACATACACAATTGATACTTGGCAAACATACACTAAATGGATTGGAAACTCACTGGGAGTACCAGCCTTCTCTTGTGGCACGGATGAAGGCTTTGGTGCAACCTGTACATCAAAACAATAAGCATCATACGCCTTACGCTTTTAAATTCTAAACAAGAAAAATTCAGTTAGCATCAAACTAAATTACCGCTCGTGAGAAACATACCTGCTCATGGGAGACAAGCGATGCCGCATTGGTTCGAGCCAAAATTGCACGTGCCTTTGCTTGCTTCTCCGGCAAGGAAGGAGGACGCTCCGAATCATGCAAATCCTATACGTGCCAGGGTTACAAGGCATGCACACAATAGAATCACCTATTTCAGTTGCTTGTTACATAAGTAGGCTCGTTCAAGGATCTAAAGATAAATACAAGTCACTACCAACGCATTCAACCAAATGTGAAATGAGACCAAGAAAATATCAGAATATAACCAAAAGAGAAAAAGGTAAATAAACAGCAACCTTCGCCAATGCCTTCGCACCCCGTTGCTGATTTAATGCTATCTCCACAGCCTTACTGCCACCTATAAAACCAGGATGCGACGTGTTGATGTAATCCATCTGCCGGATAGGCCAGCCGCCCATAAGATCACCACATCAGACAAGTTCATGATGCATCACGACAATCGTAGAATTTCAACTAGATTCTTTGTAATATCTGTCGTATATTCAAAAGAACATAAAGTTCTGGCATCGAATTGAACTCCACCTCTTATTAAAAGATCACAAAAAACGTAACATCTTCGACTATAAAAGAAACATCATAATTTCATACTACAGCCAGATAATTAGCAATGACTCAGAAATGCGAGCAACAGCCACAATGAAAGTTTAGTAGCGGAGTTTAAATTACCTCCATTTCAATAAGATGGCCAATCATGGTCTCTGCAGGGGATAAACCTTCACGCAGGAAACTTGCTACCACTTCCTCGATACGTCTTCGTAATTGAGGGAACCGTTGCAGCTCATGAGTTTCACACCTATGTGAGATCTAAATATTGAAAAATTCACAACACTAAATGAGTATCCCTATGACCAACGAAGGATCCCATAATGACACAGGGGTATTAAGCACGTAAAGGACAAACAGGTCTGTCCAGATAGCCACATATGCCATTTAACAATACAATGAAAACCGAACAGAACATGTCCTACAACCAACCGGTTGCATTCCTGACAAACAAAAGATGATCCAACCAATACCATGAAAGTAAGCCATGAAGACACTCCGAAATTTTGAATTATAACCAGGGAAATCTGCAAATGGATACCTTCACAAGTTCATCATAAATGAATCGAGCACACTGTAGACTGGGCTCCAATAATCGAGCAATCTGTCGACGAACTAGCAACTCAAATGGCACCTGGAAGGGCCAAAGCACAACAATTAAGTTAAACAAACATACAGTACCTACTGTGGGTATAACTCTACAAAAGCAGAAAATGATATCTAGAGACATGATGAATCCTTAAAGAGTTCCTTTGTATGCATACGGTTCTTGCTGAAAGGTGTAATTGTCAATCTATGAGCGAAGGAAATCATCTTCTTCTGTTATATTAAATACTTAGTGTCACGAAATACGGTCACGTTTTAATCCCCGTGCATGGACACGTTCTCATTCACTTAATCATCCAAAACTAAGATGGCTGCAGTTGGGGAACTAACCAATCTTCAGTTCAGATGTTCAGACTTCACTATTCGCAGTCTTTTGAAAGGGGATATATTCTTCAAATTTGGCAACGTGGTGTACCAGTGTATTATTAAATTCTCAACACAGACTCGACACAATGAGCTCCCAGCAGGTTTTCGTATTTTCGGATACGCACTACACTGGACACCCACAAAGGAACATTCCTTACGTTTGCAAAATACATACGAGTCTCAAATATGGACTCGGAACAGGAAATAATTTTTTTTTTTTAGAAACCCAATGTTAAGACGCACAGAACATGGTGAAATTAGTCATACCTCAGGTACGAAAAGTACATTTTTGGGTCCCGTAGCATTTTGAATAGCTGTTCGTATATCATCGTCATTTAAATCATCACAAGGATCTACCTCCTGCGTCAAGACGAATATAAACCGTCATTAGTGCAAACAACATAAACTACCTACATCACTTTTACAAGAATAAGAATATACATGAACAACAAAGACATGCATGGGTCAATAACTAGGATAAAAGCCCATGGTAATTTGAAACGAGATCTTCGGGTCTTTTTGCATCACATTTTGAAACCAAAAAAATTCAGGAAACATTGTCATCTGATATTAAGAACGTCAAAGACTAGTACAAGACACAGTTGAAAAAAAAATTATATTTGCTTTATAATAGTGAATACAAACAAAGGTATTAACAAAACTGGCCACATTAGCTATCAATTAAGTATTCCGCTCACAGTCAAAACAACTTCAACTGAAGCAGCATTCTTTAGAAATAAAGATTACCTCCAAACTTCTCACAAAAATAGCTTGAAAAATATAATGGATGCGGGCCCCCCCAGCAAGCTCTGTAGTGGACATCTCTTCGTTCTTTCCATCTACAACGGATTGAAAGCCTGGAACAGAAATGTTCACAAAGATGAGTTGAAGGCTTGACATTCGTGGTGATTTCCATTGACTTATTTTAGTCTTTTGAACATATCTCATTGAGGAATAATTCACTATGACATCATATTTGCTTAGATTTCTCAAAGAAAGAGTACAAGTGTCATGCGCTAGAAACACAGGTAAAAATAAATACCATGAGAATACTTCGTGAGAATGTTCAGCAGCAATGCTCCTTGTCCTGACTGTAACCACATCCAAACATCTTCCTAATCAGCCTCTGCTCTAGAATTTCAATTCTCCAAATGCGCAAGAGTGTGAGCCAATACAACAATATTGAAGTTAACAGGCACACTAATGAAAATGATTATCTTAAAATTCGACAGAATACAACAAGAAATTATCCAGATCACTGCAGCTTATATTATGTGAAGCAAAAATTAGTCAACCGCTCATAAAAAATTACCAATCAAATCTTCACCCTAAATGCCTGCATTACAAATAGAAAGTCTACTTTGAAACTATATGGTAAATAATAACTTCCCAAAAACATCTATATCATCGAATAATGTAGTATATACTTTGTTATTATCCATGCCATACTAGGCAACAATCCTTGGAGCTTCCGAAGTGATTCATTTGAACTACTACAGATACGGAAGTGGCCACTATGGGCCAAATGGGTACTTAGGTTAAACTGGAACTGTGGATTACTCTTGTAAATCAAATAACTCTTCGAAAAAAATTAAAACAAGAAATTAAGTTTATGTCTGAACACTGTGCTCTTCAATTCCGACACTAATTATACTACTAAAAAGCATTCATCGTCATCAGACACCCAAGGTTCCAGTACAGATTAAAAATTCATAAAGTAGCAAAGATATGAAAATAGTATTCTGGTTAATGTGACCCCGTGTATTACCATCTAAAATAGCACTAATGTTAAATAAAACAAGCTAATATATTGCCACGTAAGAGGAAACAGGAGAACGAGCATCTCGTCAGTTCAAACAGCACCAACCTGCAATTAAGCGTAACTACAAAAAATTGTTTCGTAGCCAGAGGTAAGATCCATTCAGATCAATTTCATGTGTACCTTGGACTCAGTGAGTTCCCCATAACTGGCAAGCTCTTTCTGGAGATTGATCATTTGAGTGCTGATGCGGGCTTTCAAGTCTGGGAGAATCGACTTAATATGTTGCACCAAAATCTGTGGATCACAGCAGAAAATGAGAAGCTTCAAGCACAAATCTGATGAAAAAACTCGATGAACTTCGTCGTTGCAAAAGCAGACAAACAAACTCAAGCTCACAAAAATTGCGCAGGAATAAGATATAAAAACAAATGGTAGACACATATTCGTCAACGCAATCAAATGCACACACATGCGCATTTAAAAATTGTCCTAGACGAAGAGGTATACTTAACTAAATCCCCATTATTGAGAATGACAGGCAATAGCATCTAACAATCCCACAAAACATACAAACAAGTATAATCCAACAACACAAAGGCAACAAGTTAGTACCGTGTTCAATCTTATTGCGAGCTGAGGAACCCCACACCTGTCAGCCAAATTATGGTATACCTGTGAACAACCCATGTATTAGATAATCAACAAGCGTGGATTTGCCAACTAAAAATTCTGGAGTCCTGTTCACATTATCAGCTACCTAAGTCAAGGTACAATGTAAAAGAGATCCCCCAACGTCATTGCCTCTCGGATTCAAGTGACAGCGAACCTTTAAGCACAGAGATTTGTAACCATCAAACCAGTAAAACATCAAACGAAAGACAGTAAAATAGACTTCTATGCACTAAGAAGACATCAAATACTTCATCTACTCGCACTAGAGAACAATTCGAATGGTTGCAAGGCAAAATGGATCAAAATCCACTTACAGGTTTACTTCTGAAAAAACCCTCTTCATAGACGAGTGCATCTCGAATGGACTTGTTTGCAATGATATCCTATAAAAGGATAGCAACAAAGAACAAATAAGCTTGAAGTGTTTGAACCCATCGCATTTCATTGTACAAACCATCACGCAAAATACTAAAAAATTGCAACAATGGTCCCTAGATAGCATCTACGGCTCTGTATTCTTTGCTTAGCCTTAACAATTAGAGCCGACTAGTGGACATCGTGCAGAAGAGTTCTCCATCCAACAAGAAAGTAGACGTACCTCCTGACTCCTGTTAACAACTCCAATGTAGCCAAGTCGTAACGGAATGACATTCCCTAGAAGAAAATTTCGTGCATCTGTTCCTCTATCCATTATATCCAACTGCACAATACATACAACCAATAAAAGCATTGAAAATCAGGTTTTTGTGTGCTTTTGTGACAACATATGCAATTACGATATAATTGGGTGGAACGCGCACCGAATTTTTTTGAAATCAAAATAAATTCGCTATTTCAAATCTAAAAGAAACCAGAAATGCATTAAGGGAACACAATTGTCACCATCGAAGTAAAGGAAGAGAGCAAGCATGACATACTTTTGTGATCACCCCAATGGTTCGGGATCCTGCAAATGAAAATCATACAGAATATATTAGTGAGAAACTGTCCACAGCTTACCTTCCAAGCCTGCCTCTGTAATCTGGAGAAGTACCTGAGACTAATTCGCTTCTTCTAACACCAGCAGAACTATGATACTATCACGACTCAACATCGATTTTCTTGCCGAGTCTTCGCTCAGGTTGATATTCTAAGCGCTCATGGTCACGCTTACAGACACAGTTCTTCTTAACAGTCAAACAATTTATCTTAAGGAAAAAACAGGTGACAGCAAACGGACCATCGGGATCGGCAATGCGTGCCATTTGCAGAGCGTCTGAGTTCGCTAAATCTGCATTTGCTGGAGAGACTGCCAGAATGATGCAGGTCTCATGTTTTATATAAGATAAAATCATAGTCCGTACGCGGGCTTCAATGTCATTGGGTTGATCGCCAACAGGCACCTTGGTAATCCCAGGGAGATCCACAAGCGTAATGTTCAAAACATTGGGAGAGAAAATCTTCAGCCGAATTTGCTTTTCGGAAATTCCCTTGTTCGTTCCAAGCTCCCTGTCAGTCTCAGCCTGCAACCCAAAAGGTAGAAAACCTTTTATAAGACAACAAGACTGAACTTCAGGTTTCATTTGACTATTGACTGCAAATGATTTGTACAATACAACAGCATACCCTAGCAGGTCAAATACGCAAACCAAGTCCCAACAACGTAGAAAATGATAGCTTCCAACATCACCTGAATCTCTTTACGGATAGCTGCAAAATCTGTAAACCGCCGACCAGGAATGTGGAGGAATTCGCCCCATTCTACCAATTCAGTTCGGTCTTCAGGCCTTCGCGAGGTCTGCACCAGCTGTAGCACTAGAGGCCGTCGAGTACATATATCTGAACCTCTTGGCAAGAAGTCACGTCCTACAAGAGCCTCCAATACGCTAGATTTTCCACTACTTTGGCTCCCAACAACTGCGACCTGCAAATCGCAAGAATCTTGAAATGAATGCACATAGAATATGATGAAAATTAAACCACTAGAGGCAGAGTTCATGTTCATGCAAACATATTCGCAAATTTTACATGTTGCTGAAAAGGTAATTCAAAGTTTCAAACACAGATCACAGAATTCCCCTCGGGTCCTGTACGAATCGAGGAACTAAACAGTTTGCCATTCTGTAACACCTTCGAATCAGAGTTCGATTGAGACACTGACTTGGTAGATTGGTAGAATTCCACAAGTACATTCGTGCAGAAATAAAACATAGGTTTATACAGGTTGCATGTAAAGAGCTACTACACCAAATCCGAATTTCAAATCTTGAGGAATGCCTCTGAAGGTAAATGTAAATGGCCAAAGCGTAAAAACCCTATTCTCAATCAGTAGATGCAAAACCGGATCATAGCAAAAACTTCGAGGCTACTCCCGTGGCCATGTTTAGCTAATTGCATCGAATTTGGGTGTAATAATAGACAAACACGGAAGGAATGAGTATGCTTACTTGCGGTAAATCGATAGTGGAAGCACTACCCAGCTGAGAGAATATGTCTTGGAGCTTGTTCACCAGTGGAATCACAGCTTCCCCCAAAAACGGTGAGGCAGCTGATGATGGGGACGGTGGAGTTACACTGGACGGCGATCCAGGCACCGACGTTGCCGGCACAGCGGCTGCGGGCTGCGACATCTCGGAAAGATTGCCCCCCTCCAGAGTTAACAACTTTGTGCCCTCCACTTCAGTCCCTTATCGGTTGCCGAAGATCAATCTCACCAACGTGGCTTGGTAGAAAAGAGATGAGCTCACAGCCCCGTCTCAGATTTCATCCTAAAGCACACAGTACACGACTTAGTAATCGAGACGAAGTTATTATGAGTGATCATCCGCATTCCACCCCAAGACCTCCGGAGAATCCAAATCGACAATAATGACGCTTTCCAATTCCTTCTCCCCACCTACCAAATCGGGCTAAAATGGGACAAGAGTATGGCCACTTTCCCCACTAGAAGCATAGAATTGAAGACATGCAGTAGCCAACATCTCGCAACACTAAAAAGTCTAGAGAAATCCAGAAGGGATGAGGCCAGTCGAAACTAAATTGTAACCCTCGAAATTATAAACTACACAATCTACCAGTGGGAACATGGTAAAAGCGCAAACGCAGTATCAAACGCAAACCACCAAATCTCGTACTCTAGCCATCCTTTACCAGGCGCTCTGCGAGAAAGAAATCAAAATCGGAATAATTGAGAAAATATGAACAAATCGGTTCGCAATTCAGAGGCGTAAACCCCCAAACTCTCAAACCCTAGAAGAACCCCAGCACCCCTCCCACGGGAGGAGGGGTAATGTCGGAATCCAGCAGTGGTCTCGGAGTCTGTGGACAGAACCTCCAGATCCAACACGTAAAGCCCCTGGCTGCTAACAAGCCCTGTTCAAGCGCGAAACAAAATCCCAGAACAACAGCAATCCCCAGCCCAGATAAACTTGCGAAAAGAGGCAGGGAAGCAGCGAACCTGTGAGAGAGACGAAGACACGGAGACAGAAGGTAAGGTACGGCCTGCGCGGACTGGCGAGGGGTTCCCTACTACTCCTGTCTAACCGTCGAGAAGCAGAGTGGAGCGGAAGCAATCGAGGTGCAAAATTAGCCAGAAATTAGGGTCAGGAACTGGAGCTCCAGACTCCAGACGGAGTGCAGCTGGGGAGCCTCCCGACCAGTCCTGAACTGCGAAGAAGAGAGACGCAGTTCCCCAGCATGGGAACACGCGCGATCCCCTGGCACCCTTCTCCGCGGCTTAGGTGGACGGCCGTGGTACATGTGGCATTGTGGCTGCTTGCCTGTCAGCAGCTCAGTTGCTTTCAGGGCTTTATTTTTTCATTTTTTATGAAGTGCCAAAGTGGCGATATAAAATGTTACAGTGGTTGTTCCAAATTTCAACATTCATCTGTATATTGGACAGAGAATATCACATCACATGTTCATAATTTTGTTTTCATCCACAATCTAGTGATTTCATCTAAGATATTTTTTTTAATTTGAGGTTTTTTAGCAAAGAAATTCACAGTTTAGTAGCCATTTTTAGCCAAATTAATTTTTTTTGGCGCAATCTTGCACTATAAAGTCAAAAGAAGAAGCCCTTGTTCATTCCCTTCGGTTCCTTTGGAGAATGAATCGTGACTTGAATGGGACTTCTCTACATTCAGTTGAACTAAGAAGCCTTCACATCAACGTTTTTATAGTAATTTAAGCTTAACCCTTAAACGACGAGTTGGTCACCATGGAAATCATCTATTTTGGAAACATACGAATTGTTGGCTTAAACAAATGCAAAAGCACTCATTGGAAGTCAAATTACTATAGAAGACCTTCTCATTTCACACAAAATTTGGAGGATGAATAGCTTCATTTCTGTTATATATGGAAAGATTCTTTATCATTTATGGACTGGAAAACATCCTCAATGTCATTTATGGGTTAACCCTAAAATGTTGGGTCCATGACCAAGTTGCAAAACAAATCCCTTCACTCTATATGCTCCCATTTATTGAATGAACTCTTTTAAGTCTTACTTTTCAAAGACAAAATCACATGTCTTTTTCAACCTCAAACAAACCATTTTTGGTTGTTGCCCCTCTTTTTGAGCTGCCCGTTTTTTAATTTTGGATTTTCTTAAATAAAAAATATTTTTTTAAAAGATTGTTTTGTAAACCCAATGGTGGTAGTTTCATCAAAATCTAAATTAAACTCTACCTTGTAGAATATTTTAACTCTTAAAGTCCCAAGGCCATTTTTTGGTCAAAAATGACTCAAAACTGCTAGTTCTATTGCATTCATCCAAGAAAATAAAAATAAAAATAAAAATAAAAATCTAACAATAGGATCTTGTACTTTGCTTGTCTTTGATCATGTGGTAAAAATTTCATAAAGTTTGACCATACAAATTAGAAGATATTAGCTTTCAAAATTAGAAATTTGTGGTAACAAATATTTGTATGAACACTGCACTACATATTTTTTTGTATGTGGCAATTCTACATCCAAACACTATATGTGATGTCTTCAAATGTCTATGTAGATGTTTAAAATTTTTGCGTTGCTCAAGATAAGCAAAAAACATCAAAAATCTTGCCGAACATCCAAATATTTTCAACCAAACATCCAAAAAAACATGGGTCAATAGGGTACCCAAAGATTGCCATGTGAGTGCTATGTGAGCATGGAAAGCCACATAGGATTTTTTCACCTGGTTCCGTCTATGACATGGCATTTGACGTGGTAGCCAAAAAAATGATGTGGCATGCCATGTTAGTATAGTTGTTTGCTATTTGAGAATTTAATTATTCTTTGAAAAGACGTCAATTGAGACATCCAAATGTTTTATGAGACTTCATCTCAAACATCCAAACATTTTTTGAGACGTCAACTCAAACATCTAAACATTATTTGAGATGTTTTTTGGAACATCCATATAAACATCCGTACGTTTTCTGAAACATTTTTTGAGATGTCAACTTTGACGTCCAATCGTTTTGTGATGACTACTTAGATGTACACATTTTATCATGCAAACCTTTTCACACGTCCAATATATACCATATACAACATGCCACACACAATATACCGTACATTGTATACAATCTATCATATACAATATACCATACATTATACACAATATGTCATATATAATATACCATACATTATACACAATATGTCATATATAATATACCATACATTATACACAATGTCATATATAATATACCATACATTGTATACAATGTCATATACAATATGCCATACATTGTATACAATGTCATATACAATATGCCATACACCATATTTGACAAATATGTTATATGGCTTCCAAAGCCACCTATTGTACGTAAGTAGGGATGAGAAGATAAGCTATACATACAAGTGGAATGGTAGGAAGTAAGAAAAAACATATGGGATATGTAAAACATTGGAATTGTGTTACAAGTGAGCACAACACGCATGATAGAGTGGGTTGTCGATAGAGTGGGTTGTCCACCTCTATGTCTCCTCGAGGAGTATCAATGTCTTCCTAACATTCATCAGGGAAAAAAGGTAGTGGTGCCCGATGTTGAGCTTGTTGTGCGTTTAATTACTTTGATATCATTGTCATGTTTAGGGATGCTTACATGAAACGCATGCATGATTTTTTCAATTACCCTAAACTTTATCATATTCAGAATTTTTTTATTTTTTACTCAAAAGAATACACTAACTACCTTGTTCAAACCTTTCATTCCCTGCTATATTTATATATTGTTCACATTTGCTTAAAGATGAAGACAAGCTTATTTTTAGCAATGTCTTCCAAAATGTTCTCGAGTGCCTATTGATGTCTCAAAAAACACCACCATGTTATATACCACATAATATATGTCACCCAAAAGTTGCCTTGTGGCTATCCATCCCTTTTTTTTCACTCAAGCAATAGTTTATCCATATGTTCTACTATGGACATTATGTATTTTGGGTCAGACATTAAAAAACATGGTTTTCTTTTAATATTGGCCTGTAATTTTAAATGACTTTGATCACTACAAACTTTGAATTAAAAACTTTTTCTGTTGAAGAATTGAGTTGAAAGTCTAAGAATAAAACTTTTAAAAAATAAAAATAAATTGATTTTCATTCTTTAGAGAATTATTAAGTAAAAATAGGTCCAAGATCCAAAAAAACACTAAATTGTTAATGGCTCTAAGATAGGATTGAAATACTATAATTTCAATGGTAAGTTTATTTTAGCAAGAAAACTAAACCTTGTCAAACAAATCTGTTTGAAAAATTGTAAAAATTACATTTAAAAATGAATCCAATAAGTTATGTTTTCAAGAAGATGCTCTAATTGCCTAAAAATAAAGATTGTCCATAACTTTCACATAATAATTCAAATGAAATGAATCAAAGCTTTCCATATAGATAAAATTACCATTTATGAGAAACAATTTTTTCTTAAATTTAAAAATGGGAATGAGGAGGTTTCAAACTGACATATAAAAAAAAGGAACTTTTGTACCATAACTTTTGCTCCCAAGCACATAATGAAATAAAAATTATATTCCAAGATAGCTAATGTATTTTTTTATTTTCACAAAAAAATTCAAACATTCATGATGAATATTAAGGCCGTAGAAAACTGCCCAAAATTCATGTTGTCCCTCAAGGGGAGAATGGGACTTCAGAGGTTAAAGTTAAGTGTTGTAGTGTAGTTCACAACTCATTTTGAGAGGTTCAATTTGGCTATGGACTAAAGAGTCAACCAACTAATGTGATTCTTGTCCACCTCAAAAATGGCAGATCCAAGGAGTTCAAGGAGAAGACAAGTTTCCGTTCTTATTTTTTTTAGAAACACTACTTTCAATTCAGTGACCACCATGCATTGCAAGCTCCACCATGAATTGAAAAATGCTTGGAATGTTGTGAAAACTTAGGTGAGCATTCTCAACTCTCTTACCTTTCATTGAACACAAAAAATATATCATTTCAAAATATTCTCACTAAGATATGTTCCCTCAAAGTGCATTGCCGTGTTTTTCGACTGACCCAAATAAAAAATCAAACTTAAATATCTACTAAACTAAGCAGCTGAATAATCTGAATTTTTTTGAGGTGCTCAATCTCAATGTGATCTTTAAGACCCTATAATTACGTTCTATCCGATCCATAAAAAATTGAGAAAAAAAATTGCTCAAGTTCTTGGTAGTTTTGACCCATTTTGAATGTGCACCTTCCTTGGGTCATTAGGGATTAAGGTAACAAAAAATTTAGAATTTTTGGAAGAAATTGAGTTTAGGGTGAATTTTTGAACAAAAAGTGAAAGAAAATCATATCTAATAGAAAATTATCTCAAAAAATGTGAAAATTTCACCATAAATATATGTTATAATAAAGAACATTACAATGCAAACTAAATTTTTTTTTCTGCAAATAGAAAACAAAAGACATTGAAAATATGCCCACAATTCAAATTGCAATAACTGAAATATTTAATTTATAAATTTTTCAAATCGGAGTAGAAACTAAAACACATGACCTTCATTTTGTTAGTTGAGCTCAAATTCAAAAATATAATTTTTGTAGAGAAATTTCAAATCTAGAGCCATGAGTAACAAGTTTCCAAAATACACTAAAATAGCGTATTTTGTGATCTGTTTATGGTCCATCTTCTTTTCTTGAAAGGTCATAAATACTTCAATGAGGCAGTTTCCAACTCATCATATTTTGTGATCTTGTTTATGTTCCATCTTCTTTTCTTGAAAGGTCATAAATACTTCAATGAGGCAGTTTTCAACTCATCCAAAGTAACTTCCAACGTAGTGTGCAATTGCCCACCATCAAAAGATCATCTAGCAATCCCTTTGTTGTCTTCACCTCATTCAAGAATATTTAGAGGGACTTCACAATAGTGGTCATTTTTTGTGGAATCTCAAGAAATTCCCCTAGAAAAAAAAAATGATACTTCAAGTGAAGAAAATTTGCCTCTCAAGGTTTATGATTTGTTCTTAAAAAGCCCAAGTTGGTCTTTGGCTGAAGTTGAGGTAATTGCTCTTTAATTGTGATATGTTCCTAAGATCAATCCCTACATGTATTCTTGCTTAAAATGCATAGCCTTCATTAATGAGAGCCAAGGATACACATATATTTAGTATCTTAAATAAATTATGGTATCCAAAAAATGTAATCTAAAAGAATGTAGAGTATTATTTTGACCAGGGTTGCTATTCTGTGAGCTTGCGAGCGTGAGCCTGGGAGCCTGGGAGCATACATTTTTTTAGACTGAATTCTAGGGTGGGACCTATGACCGTGTTTATGAAAAATACAGCAGTAGGATAGAAATTCTAAAATAATGTTTGGATTTTGGATACCTAAAATGATTTTAACCCTTGAGGGACACTCTATGGCTAAATATTATCGAATTTCACTATACTTGAAGTTATAAAACGATGAACTAATTCGGTTTAGGATTTAGTAATTGCGCCTCCTTGGAATTCTACAGTGGATTTAGGGAATTATAGGGTTTAGGATTGGCCTAAATCTTGCATGTTGGGCCGCGATGATCCTAAACTACCGGAGGATGGTCGAGAGGTACTTAAACCAAATAATGTGGTTGCGGGTTTGAAACCTGGTAGAAGTAGTTTCTCTAGCTTGCGGGAAATCAGCCTCTCTTCCTGACAGACCCTTTGCAGTTTGTTTCCTCAACTCGATTGTTTCAAAAATAAAAAATAAAAAAATTCTTGCATGTTCATAAAAAATGGCAGTACATCATATGAACTGAAGTAATTTGGATCCCTTTCCACCCCAAAAATTAAAAGCAACAAAGCTCTCTTTGTTTCTAACCAATTTATGCAAATCAAGGGGTGCACCCCCTAAAACAAGTAGTAAATGACTATAGATACAGTCATTTACCACAATCAAAACCATAACAAGATATTGACAATACAAATTCAGATCTGAGGACCATGAGCTAGTAGCTATATTGGCATCATTTTTCAAATGCATAAAGGAAAGAGTAGAAGATGGAAAAATGGATCAAACAAGAATGATCTATCTCAAAACAAGATCACGTAGACGAAGAAGACATTGAGTGAGAATGAACACTGCTATCACTACTAGAGGTCTCCTCATCGGCTTCTTCAGCTTCCACATCTACAAATTCCAACACCCTAGGGTCTAAAGGAGTAGCCTTATTCCGTGTAGGGAGAAGGCGCTGGGATGCAAATTGAACTGCTGACGCCTCGGCATAGGAGGGAAGTAGGTACGGTTGCTCCGGACTAGGAAAAAACCCGGGCAAAGAGTACAATGGCCAGTGTTGCACCTCATTACTAATCATGCTGCATGGGAAAAAAAAGAGTTATAAATGTCTTAAGATAGGCCAAGGTGAAATGAACATGAACAAGTGCAAATTCAAAAAGGACTTACTTACTGAATCGAGATTTCTTGATAATATGTTGAACCACGACCTCCTCTGCATCTGGATCGTCAGAGGCCAATGTCACAGGTGCAGGTGTTACAGGAACAACATGAACTAGACGAATGAGAGGAGCCAACATTGCATCGAAGATGGCCTTGTCTTCTTCTAGGGCTATAATGTGCCTGTCTAGAAGCCTGCAAGCGTGGATTGAGGCCCCTGAAACATGAACATTGAATTGAAATTAAAATTTGACTACATCAAGTGCAACAGCTTTGACATGTAATTTGCATCATTAACATGTGAAGGGTTGGTTCTACAATGTACCAGTTGAAGCCGTACAATCTAGAACCATGTCACCCGGGATAGATGACGCTTCAATGAACATGGCCATAAATCGAGGGTCCTTCTCACCCGCCCCTCTCCACGGAGTACCCTTGTCCATGGCCATCGTTTCCGAGGTAGTGAAGTTCTGCATAATGTCGTCACGCTCAACATCCACCCCGAGTGCAAGCAATGTCGGACAGAGCTGGAATGCAAACTTTGAAGGACCAACGTTCGGCAAGTTCCTCACAAACAACTGAATTCCGAAACGCAACGTCTGCAAAACAAAAGTGATCAATGTCACTTCAGCTCTTACCAGAATGTGAAAAATATTGAAGTGAAGCTAAGAACTTGGCACAAGAGGGGACATTACCGTCAATGAACGATCCAAGGGCGATGTTAAGTGCAAGCGGTTTGTCCCCCACCATTCCTTCCGTAATTTGAAAGCATAGGGATCTGCATAGCTGCGGATGTCAGCTTGGGCTTGGGCCCTGTAAGGATAAATAATAAGTAGTGCCCCATCATCCTGTAAATGTCCATCGGCGAATTCAAAAAAAGATTCAAGCCAGGAATCGGAGCGCTGATTCCACTTTGGAATCGCAGAAGGAGGCTTGGACACAGTAGGAACAGGTAGCCCTTCAGGCATGTCGGCGATGATGAGGTCCACCCATGGCGACGTACTCCGAACTCCTTTGAAGGATTGATCTTTATCCGCTGCGTGCTGCAATTAAGAGGAAATTTAGTATAATACACAAAAAGACAACAAGTGAGTGAAAATGACATTGTAGATGAGAGGAGAAGGCCGCACCCTTTCCATGAATTTTAGTATGTCATGGTAAAGCGGAGGCAGTGGATCAGCAAGAACTGTCGTTAGAGACGAGTTGCAAATGAATTCATCAATGGAGATGTCTGTGTCATTGACCAAGTCAATGACAGTGGGTCCATGAACTAAGCCCGCTTCCGTGAGTGCTAATCGTTCCGATCCACGCTTCGAGCCTCTAGAAATGGATGTCTGCAATCGAGAACCTGATCCACGACAGATGAACCGGCTATCGGTTGCTTTGGAGTCTGCTCCACATTCTTCTCCTTAGACGTCACCTTCACCTTCTCAGCAGTTTTGAACTTCTTCTTCGTCACTCGTTGAAGTGCCTTGTCGACTGCCTCAGAGTTCTTCACGGCAATCTTCTTGTCAGCCTCCTCCCTCCTCTTCATTGCCTTTGCTCTAGCATCCTCGTCCAAGCCATTGAACTCGTCGTACTCAGGCACAAGTTCTTGGGAGTCAATGGAACGTTTCAATCTCTCCTCCGGTAGAGGTGTGAACTCAGGAGGGCAGTCCAAATACCATGCTCCGGACTTCAAGTGAGCACTTGTCCACCACCGCAATTGTGAAGGAGAAAACATGCAGTGTTCGGTGGAAACGTCTAGCCATGTACTTAGAAATGGAGGCAGGTCGCGCTTTGCAATTGCTGCTTTTGGAAGCAGCTCGTACTTGAAGTACCTGACAAGGTAAATACTTCTCAGAGCTGTGATATAAACGAGATCCCTAGAAAATGAAATTTGATTGCATTTGAAAATAATCAGTTCAAATAAAAATTTACCTGAATATTACTCGCTTGACCACGAGGTCAGAACCCTTGTGCTTCGAAAACAAATCAGACTTTTTGAAGACATCGTGGCCTCTGAAGTGAGAAAGGAATGAATGATCCCACAGTCGGATTCTCCAGCCCTCGATGTATTCAGCTAAAACCTCGGGTTCTTGAGGCGAGTCCATGGCCAAATCCAGATTATCCTTCTTGACTATATTGTCAAACATTTCTGTTGCTGCATCCTGTATCTGAACATTCAAGAGATGGAAGCGGTTTTAGGTAAGCATCAACATGCAAGTCAACTCCTGTAGAGAGATTTAAGTTACGAATTAAAATGATGTAGAGAACAGTGGGGAGATCAAACACCAGTTGAAGTCACTCACCCTTGCGTACCAACACGCCTTGATTGAGAAGGCTTTTAAGTCATTTTCACCCACGGGCTTCATAGGAAATCGACGAGCCTCTCTAGTTTGGGTGGACGAGTTCCACCAACGTAACCACATGATTTTGTGCTCTGACGATACATTGCAGGTAGCAATCATTTGCAACTTGTCGAGAGTCATCTCCGGGATAGTATTTGTACACCAGTGGCGCTCAATCTTCACAGAATCATTGGAAAAATTAGAATTACAAATACATTCAACAACATTGAGAAGTTGAAAATCTGTCAGAATGAGAACTCACCTCATCAAGCCACTCCTTCCCGAGACTTGGATTAGCCACAGCAGTGAGCTTCCCCAACTTTTTGGTCAAGACAGCTGTCTTCTCTTTTGTTCCTAATCTCATCGCAGCCAGAACTCCATTCTCTGTCTGCTCCTCCACTGGCGTGTCTTCCTTATACAACCTCACTGCAGTATCTGCTGCGGCAGCTATTTCATATTGAAACGGAAAATGGATAAGACAAGTCATATAAGAAAACAATGAGAACTGAAGAATATATGTAACTGAAGTGTACTTCAAGGGGAACAATGACACTTACACGATAAATGAATGCCGTAAACACCTCTAACGACATGCTATACCATGACTTCCTCAAATTCTAAGTGCATTGTAACATCTCAGAGGCACTCAAGTGATCGACGAACTTATCCAAGGGCATGACTCCGTATTTACGGACCCGGTACAAGGTGTGCACCAAGCTTGTCCGGATAAATGAATTCTCAGTGTGTTTGTAATTACAAATCAAACAATTCGTCAGAATCCCTTTGCTCATAGGAAAACATGACAAAAGAGTCACAAAATAGGAGGAGAGAGTTGTGCACGTACTTATTTATGTCGTGCATAACATGCATGACTTCTCCAATCCGCCCCTTCGTCTCTAATAATATAGAGTCAACGGAAACATGCCAATCTCGGTCGTTATCATGGTGAAGAGAAATATATGATGACCAAGCCAGAAGCCGATGGTTACCATTGCATACAAAGAACTTAGAGTTCTGGAGATGCTTCAACTCCAACGTAGAACTCAAAATTCCATTAAAAACATCATTCTCTTCATTCCAAAGAGGTCCCCATGCAACCTTCTCACTCTCTTTGACATGCTCCTCCTCCCCCTGTTCATTTCTAATTGAAACATAGAAGACGGCCGACCCATCCCTGTACCCAAAGACAAATTCTTCAGCTAGCCTAGTCAAGTCAGACTTCAATGCTAGTCTAACCATAGGCATCGCAGACAGGCGACACAATGGAATTCGGAGTCGAGATACGGAATGGGGCTTCATTCGGAGACATGAGATGGACGACACCAAATTCACTTTCTGGGATCTACGTAGAGCATCCTCCAAAGTGAAGTCATCCACAAGTTCTAAATCATCAGCCTTGGATCTGTCCTCTTCCATGACTTCAGCCATTGATATGTCCGGCTGATCAAGGACAGGCGATTCAGCATTCTCAGGTTCCATGTCCACCTCAGGATCAGGAGTAGCCTCAGGCAGAACCTGGAAAACAGTACAGCAATCAAAGTTAATGTGGTCCGCGGTATCACGAAATATTGGATCTTCTTAGGGGATCAAGGTCGGAGCTCTCGGCGCCGAGAGGGCACAATTACGAGCTAGGACCTGATACACAAGACAAAACGACGAGCGGGACGAATCCGAAAAAATATTCCAACACCCGATCACCCGTCCCAATGGGATCACATCGGGGGAGCAGGCTCGGTGCTCTCGGCGCCGAGAGGGACCAGTCACGATCTAGCACCTGATACACAAGACGAAATGAAAGGCGGGACGAATCCAAAAAAATGTTCCAACACCCGATCACCCATCCCAGTGGGATCACGTCGGGGGAGCAGGCTCCGTGCTCTCGGCGCCGAGAGGGACCAGTCACGATCTGGGACATGATACACAAAACGAAATGAAAGGCGGGACGAATCCAGTAAAATGTTCCAACACCCGATCACCCGTCCTAGTGGAATCACGTCGGGGGAGCAGGCTCCGTGCTCTCGGCACCGAGAGGGACCAGTCACAATCTGGCACCTGATACACAAGACGAAATGAAAGGCGGGACGAATCCAAAAAAATGTTCCAACACCCGATCACCGTCCCAGTGGGATCACGTCGGGGAGCAGGCTCCGTGCTCTCGGCGCCGAGAGGGACCAGTCACGATCTGGGACATGATACACAAAACGAAATGAAAGGAGGGACGAATCCAAAAAAATGTTCCAACACCCGATCATCCGTCCCAGTGGAATCACGTCGGGGGAGCAGGCTCCGTGCTCTCGGCGCCGAGAGGGACCAGTCACGATCTAGCACCTAATACACAAGACGAAATGAAAGGCGGGACGAATCCAAAAAAATGTTCCAACACCCAATCACCCGTCCCACTGGAATCACGTCGGGGGATCAGGCTCGGTGCTCTCGGCGCGGAGAGCGACCAGTCACGATCTGGGACCTGATACACAAGACGAAATGAAAGGAGGGACGAATCCAAAAAAATGTTCCAACACCCGATCACCCGTCCCAGTGGAATCACGTCGGGGGAGCAGGCTTCGTGCTCTCGGCGCCGAGAGGGACCAGTCACGATCTGGGACCTGATACACCAGACGAAATGAAAGGAGGGACGAATCCAAAAAAATGTTCCAACACCCGATCACCCGTCCCAGTGGAATCATGTCGGGGAGCAAGCTCGGTGCTCTCGGCGCCGAGAGGGACCAGTCACGATCTGGGACCTGATACACAAGACGAAATGAAAGGCGGGACGAATCCAAAAAAATGTTCCAACACCCGATCACCCGTCCCAGTGGAATCACGTCGGGGGAGCAGGCTCCGTGCTCTCGGCGCCGAGAGGGACCAGTCACGATCTGGGACCTGATACACAAGACGAAATGAAAGGAGGGACGAATCCAAAAAACTATTCCAACACCCGATCACCCGTCCCAGTGGGATCACGTCGGGGAGCAGGCTCGGTGCTCTCGACGCCGAGAGGGACCAGTCACGATCTGGGACATGATACACAAAACGAAATGAAAGGAGGGACGAATCCAAAAAAATGTTCCAACACCCGATCACCCGTCCCAGTGGGATCACGTCGGGGAGCAGGCTCCGTGCTCTCGGCGCCGAGAGGGACCACTCACGATCTGGGACCTGATACACAAGACGAAATGAAAAGCGGGACGAATCTAAAAAAATGTTTCAACACCCGATCACCCATCCCAGTGGAATCACGTCGGGGGAGCAGGCTCGGTGCTCTCGGCGCGGAGAGGGACCAATCACGATCTGGGACCTGATACACAAGACGAAATGAAAGGCGGGACGAATCCAAAAAAATGTCACCTTGTTGCCCTGGACTATTAGAGTTTCTCCGGCGTCGCTCGTAGGCTCGGCCCGGTGCGTTTTCTGGGGACTGCCTCTATCTCCCGCCCCATCGTCGTTCTCGCGGCCGCCATTCCTCTCGTTGTTGACGCGATCTCTGTCGCGGCTGCGTCCTCTTGGAGCTGCATTCCTGGTCGCTGGCTTCTGCACCATTGTTTTGATCTATTGAGGATGTGAGAAAGGATGAGCAAAACTGATGCTGAGGTAGCGGGAACTCGCAAAACACTAAACCCTAAACTCTAAGAACTACCTCCATAAAAGTGAACCAGACGCGCACCGAGCTCCGTTTCGTTCGTCTTTTCTCACGGACCTTTTAGAATTAGATTTCCCAGAAAGTTCCTTGTGCATGAAGACTATCCCGGTTCTAAGAACATTAGCTTATAGAACAGGAAAATGGAACGCTGCTTAATCTCGATTCTATGAATTGCGAGACAATGTGTGATTGTTAGAATTGACCCAAGTTATAAAATTTGGAACAATGCTAGGGGCATCTTTTTCCTAATGTAGGTATCATCGAATCTGTATTCAAGGGTCACTTTCAGCATTGCATGATAATGATCATGTAGGAAACGCTTGGTTGATTTCTAGTTCTAAAAGTAAATGTAATTCAAAAAGCAAATTATGATCATGCAATCATGCGGGACTTACAGAATGGTCGCTGGAGGTTTTGGGCACTTTGTTGTCTTCGATGCAGGATGTCCCACATAGCAGGGCCACTCTCTTCTTGGTCTCAGTACTTTGCCTTCTCAATCGTGCACGGGTTAACTCCTTTTGTGATGAGAAATGGGACCTTCTTCTCTTTTTGGATTTCCTCGCTTTACTCAATAAACTACGGTCGGGTATGTGTCGTGCTAAAGGCATGAGACTAATAGTTCATATTACTTTCAGAAAGTAATGACCCTTCCAAAATCCTCTAACTAAGATGTCCATACATATCCTAATGACCAATTTGAAAGTCCTACTCTCCTTTTGTAATTTCATTTAGACTCAGCGCCTCTGAACAATATACCACAACTGTGAACCTAAACTTTGGCAACCACAATTGTAATCACATGTTATATCTAATACTTGTTTGTCAGTTCGTAGTGACGGCCACTTCCAAGAGCTGTTGAAATCAATCACCCTAGATTTAGTCCGTTTTCAAAATCTTCCTGTCATCATATATATAGGTCAGCTACATTTTTTATGATTTTATGGGACAACTCTGCAATGACGCCGTGATGTATCATGGGATGGGGGGGAAAGGTCCTATGCCTGCGTTCTGATAGCAAAGTAGGAGGTGTCTACGTGGACTCCTCTCTACGTGTATCCCAAATCTACAGACATGTCACATGGTCCTTGAATTTTGAATTACTCTCATTTATAACTTAGGTTAGATACTGTCTCGCTTTAAGAGTACTCACTCCTAATATACATTTGGGCGGCGATTTTAGACATCCAAATTGGGGGCTAGTGATAGTACTGCATCATTATACGCAATGAAGACACATTATTCCTATCTTTTGAAGTTCCCGTTGTAAGACAAGTACATGCCCGCATATTTTCTATGTCTGGATCACTTCATTCAGTAGGAGTTTTTGTTTTCTATGGTTGCTGTAAAAGTGTTCTCATTTCAAGTGTGTCCAAGTTTGCTTCGTCAATGGCCACCATTAGAGCGGATGGCCATGAAATTCCATTAGTACTGCCTTTAGGAGAAGGAGGGTATGCTATAGTGTCTTCTCACCTCCTTTATGTTCGTTTCGGATTTCTCCAATCTAGTATTTATGTTGAGGAGGAAGTCATGTCTGATTTGGGGCACTTAATAGAGTCCATCCATATGCCAAAGTTAATTCTAGAGGACGGTCATTGCTGGCACCTCCGTCGAGGACGTTATAGGGTATATGGTTTGCCTTCTATCATGCGGGATACTTCTATTGAGAGATTGCCACGGGAGTCAGACCACTCCACTGTTAACATGCCGTTTGTAGGCCAAAATATAGGAACTTCTGTGGACAGTGATTGCTTTACAATTGCTACGACTCCGATTCAACTTGTCCGAGTGAAGCTAGAAGTTAATGTCCCTGTGATAGATTTATCTAGTGAGTCGGAGGGAGAGTCGCCTAGTCAACCAGGTCTTGCAACAATGCTTCCTAGACGTGTCTGTAGTGACGTACAGGAAACAACATCCGGTAGGTACTCCACGCCTACTACTAGTCCTGCTTTGTCCACTCACTCAAGACCACCAACTCACCCAAATATTTCAGTCGGGCACAATATCGTTGGGTGCCTTCGCAAACTAGCATCTATTCGTGGATTGAGGAACGAGGTTGCTGCATTAGATTATGATTTGCTCGACCATCAGAAAGTACAGTACCTTCCTGTAGACTTTGATGGAAACGTAGTATTCGAGTTGCCTTCTCTTTGTGCTCCGTCTTCATCATCCGCTGTTGGGAACTTACAGGGTATGGATAAACGATACGATGGGCATGCATGGTGTCGGACCATTACATCCAATATCCATAATCAGGATAGCTTGAAATTCCGAAAATCATCTTGTACAGGTCATTTGATTTGTAACAATTCCGATTGTGACTATTTCAGGCGATCTTCCAAGCGGAATGAGACTGAATGGTGTGGATATACTCCTACTCCTTTCTATGTTGGTGCACTCTCTCCAAAGGATTCTACTGTTCTATGCAAAATATGCAAAAGTTCACCCCACTGCGTCAGTACTTGTGATGCTAGAGTTTATTACGTTTATAGTGATACTCCAGGGATGACGAGAGCGTGCATCCATTTGGGTAATCACATGCATCCTGTTGCTTCTGGAACCTGTAGAGAGTCGTTAGACACCATTTCGGAGCTCATTGCAGGTGAAGTCTTAAAAAACCCTAGTGCCACTAACTCAGCCATAGCCCTTGCAGCTAGTAAACAATTTCTGGATAACTACCTCATACACAACGGTGAAGGTCCAAAGGAGTTATTGCGGGGGAAGTCGCTGGAAGATGTCATGGATAGGTTCCAGATCCTTAGTTCCCCGAACATCCGTAACACTATTTCTTCATTTCGTAGCACTGGAAAAGGTGGGGTCATAGATAGCATTATGAATATGAAACGAAATCTAAAGTTTGAATACATTCATGAGAGCATTTTTCCTGGACAGGGAAAAGAAAAAGTGTACTTGTTTAAGATGTTGGTCGATGGACCTGGTAGTGGGGTAGACTTGGTGAAACGTATGCAAGTGGGAGGAGATTTGGAGAACGCGTGGCTCATGTTTGATCACGTAAAACGAGTAAAGGATTGGACCACCATGGCCTGCCATGTCTATGACACAGGATGTAGAAAGGTCATGACAATCGCCGTTTGTGACATGCAATTTGAAGATACTGAGATCCAGTGCATTATGTGGAGGTTACTAAATGATGTTATGAGACGCAACGGCGTAGTGAATACAAACTTCAAGGGCTTCATGGCAGATAGCGCGCAAGCAAATTGGAATGCCGTTCGAACTGTATACGGCACGGGGAACCCCAAAATGGAGATGGTCAATCGCGAACGAACATGTCTTCTGCACTGGAGTACTTCGTTGCACCGGCATACCTAGAAGCTCATCAAACCAGATATGCAACACCAACATATACGTCTATGCAAGCAATATAAAGACTCAATCACTATGGAGGAAGCTGAGATAAGGTATTTGGCCATTCGATCTTGGTGGTTATCATCCGGGGCAGCCTTAGAAGATACTCTGCGTGAATTGGAGTTGTGGCTCGCTTTTTGGCACTTCCGATATCACCAATGGGGAGGCTTTATGCAAATGGTATGTTTAGATCCCTCCTTCAGTTCTGTTGCTTTTGTTCTTTTGCACTATCACTTTGAGATGGCTTTCTCTGCTACGAAATTATTATTACGGAAAACTATGATTGTGATCAAACCGGTAATAGGATGCCATACCTCTCGGAGCCAAGAGGTGCCTTCACAGCCTGCTGACGAGATCAAAATCATAAATGCTTTGCCATGCCTATGCAAGTTGAAGTCTGAGTCTTTTCAGCCTTAACAATTGTAGGACTAACAAGAATATTTCTTTTGCAGGGACTGAGTGTTGAGGAAATTGCTGACATGCCATCATGCAACTTATCAGAAACAGTCCACAACAAATGGTTGCAGCAGTCGGGTAATCGCGGTAATGACTTGTTCGCCGCCACCTGTGATGATTGCATTCGAGCCTTCATGCAAATGACAAATTACCGGTCTTTCTTAAACGGCACAACGTCAAGGTCGGGTCCATCGAAAGAGGAGCTAAAGTTAAGAGGTGCTAGACGCAGTGGCAACCCTAAGAAGATCGCGGAGGCGTTGAATGTCATTCCTGGAGCAGCTGAGGTTGCAACGCGTGTTCCGCACTTGGAGGGTGAAGAGGTATTTGGCAGCAGTAAGCGCAAACTAGACCTCCCTATTGGGTCGGATGGTGATTCCCATCGGCCGGACAAGGTGAACTTCTCACAGCCAAGAGTCATGACTCGGTCTACACGCACACCCACGGAGTCTATCAAGGATAGGAACGAAGTGGCTAACTGTGAGCATGTGCCACATATCACTACTGCGTTGGAAAGTGATTGTGACACTTCTCAATGGCATATTGCGAGGTTATCCCACAAGTCTAGCTGCAAATGTCATGCCCAGCAACGAGGATCAAACATTCGTTGCGTTGCCAAAATTGCAAGAGGAAGCAAAGGCACTCCAGCTCCTATATACCGCGGACGCAAAAAACAGTACGGAGGAAATAAGGAGATCGTGACAGATTTTTGGTTCTGCCCAGATGATGTTCACCGTTGCGTGCGAGGCTCTAAACGTTCTTGGGTAATTGATTGGCCTGAAGTACCAGACATCTGGCCTGTATTGACAGGCACTAGTTTATCTCGTCAGGAAACACTTCTGCTGCAGGAAGCTGGATTCCAACTCCAAGACCGACCACCTATGTCACCTCGACGATTATTCACGATGTCAAATGTTTTTGAGGCGGTCATGTATGATCACCCTATCCCTGTGCATGCAGACACCTATCCAACAACTCGCCGAAACAAGCCTATTAGACGTATTGCAAATGCTCCTACTACAGAGCATCGCAATAAGTGGGAGAGTGCTGGGAACGTCAAAGGTACAATCTTAGGAGTCACGATGCTTCCCTTTCCCGGACTTGGAGCCATAATCTCCCTTCAATCTAGAACGGAGCCTGCACACAAAGTCTACCGAATCACACTAGGCATGTACTCGGAGTGTACTTGTCCTGATTTTGTGGACATGGCTGTTTCAGCAATTGGTGGACGCCATCAATATGTTAACTGCAAACATCTCTATTACTTATTTCGTTACTTTTGCAAAATGAACCTAATAGATGACAAGTTCATACATTCTCCAAGCTTCAGCTTTAATGAGGTCAAGCGCCTCCTCATTCGGGCTGGTATCATCAACGTTCCAAACGAGGTTCTGTTTGATACTTAGGAACCCTAGAGCCTGAGAGTGACTGAGATCTGAATGTAAATTACTTCTAACTGAAGTTACACTTGTGGACAAAAGTATAAATTTTTCTTTGGGAAAATCTTGTAATTGAAGGTTATATTTTATATACCCTTCCTTCCATCGTCAGGTTCATCTTTCACATCTTTCACCTCGTCTTTACAATGTATACTCCCATCATTATATGCTATTATGATAAACAACACCCCTAATACAAATTATTTTTATCCACGGTCATAAGTCCATGGTGATAGGTCTGGGGACCTAGACCCTGAAATTTATAATGAACTTCAAATTTAGCCCAAAATGTTTGGATTCTCCTTTTATTTTCCACTATTATTGATATCTATACTATTTTTTCTAATTCCAGTGCTCCCTGCTCACAGTATTCCCGCTCGCCGCTCACAAGCTCACGCTCACAGGCTCACAGAATAGCACCACTATTATTTTGACTGCCAACAAGTACCTCCAATTTTTTTGCCAATTTGTTAGATTACATGTGAATAAATGATAAAACCTAATAAAGCTCCACTTGATTTGAATTTTGATTTCTTGCCTCTATTTTGTCCAATCTTCCATGTTTGATTACAAGATGAATTAAAGAAGATTCCAATACTGACCTTAAGAAGGCTTTGAAATTGAATGTGTATTTGAATTTGTAAGGTAGTAATTAATCTACTTCACTTTGTTTCTTGTGCAAATTGCAAAGTTGAATGAATTCATTATTATCTTGCAGCTTTGATTTGTGCCTTGTAAATTCTTTACCTCCAATGTTTGAATTGATTAATAGCTTGAGTCCATTGGAATTTTAGTCAAGTTAAAAATGTACATACCCTCTTGATTATTAATTCCTTCAAGACTAAGGGGTTGACTAAATTTTGAATATTGTGAAGATGTATTGTGAAATGAACTTTAGAATAATAATTTAATGATAACTTTCAAGAAAAAATTTGTTAGCAATAATCTATAGATCATATCCATATGGTTAGGTCTACTACTATACTAATGAATAATTTTCAATAAAAGTTGAAACCCAAAACTATAAATTCCTTCTACAAGTGGTTGTAGATTGAATATGTGTAAGTTTCAAAAAAAAAAAGTTAAAAGCAAAAAATGGAAAAATCTATTTTTAAAGATATTTATTTAATTTATTTATTCAAGTCGATTATGGGGGTCATTTTGGAATTGGAAAAGTTACCTATCAAGGTCAAACATAAATATTCCCACTAAATTATAGAACATTTGTAAAAGAAAATATCTAAAATTCTATACTATGAATTGTAAGAAAATTAATTCAGAAATTGACAAACATTAAATGAATGAAAAAATCAAGATTTTACATATTTGGAACATGTCTTCTTTCATCTATAGTTCAAAATTTGAACATTTAACCCTTAAGAGGTTTAATGGACTTACTTATAGGGAGGTAAAGGAAAAATACAACATGAGAATTTGAGTTGGATATCTCTATTTGTCTAAAATTGTTTAGACGTGTAATTTAGCCCAAGTAATTATTTTCTAATCTAGGATTTTTCATTCTAGGGAATTAAATTCAAGTTCTACACAATCAGATATTTGTTTTGCATATTGTGTTGCTTTAGAGTTTGTAACATAGTCATCTCTTTGAAATCTTGGATATCTACAGCATTGTTTCACTACTAGAAACTGATGTTCAAATTTAAAAAAATCACCAAATTTCTATTGAAATGGATATTATATTGACTATTTTTATATTTTTTAGTTGGTTCGGCACATGTTAACAAAATGGTCATAGAATTTATGTTGATCAAATAGTCCAATGTCTAAGTCAGCAAAAAATTCAATGCTTTATTATTCAATTTGACTTACAAAAATTTCAAAGAAATTTTTGTCACTTGGGCAATGCTTAAATCACTACACTTGGAATTCTATATACATTGGAATTTTTTTTAAACTTTATCATTCACAATTCAATGTTTTTCAAAATCAACAGACGTTGGGGTTTGTTTGACATAGAAGAATAATTTTTTTCAAAAAAACATTAACTTATTTACCAATGTTGAAAAATCAAGCTAATTTAATCTGAAAATATGTGGAAGAAATTTCAGAAACTCTGACTTCATAGATTGCGAGATATTTAAGTTCAAAGTGAAGAAAAACATGATTTTGGGGCATTGTGGCAAACTAATTTTTAAAACTTTATATCCTTAACCTCAAATCCTTAAAAAAATTAGCATTTAAGATTTTAAGTTATAAAAAAAAATTAGAGTTTAGGAATTTAAAAAAATATTAAAAAAACAAATAAAAATGAATCTTGTTCTTAAGAATCTTGTTAAGTAGAAATAAGTATAAAAATAGTGTTAGAAGCAACATGGCTCAACATTGTTTATAACAGTGTTAAAATGCAAATTCCAGGGCTTCACATTATATCCAATTGTATCACCTTGATCTAAAACTTTTGAGGTTTGCTTAAGAGGATGTTAAATGTCTTTTTGACATCAATGGGGATGTCATTATGATAGTATATGTTGGACATGTGTTCAATTTCTTACAATTGTGTCTTGTTAAGCTTGATATTGTATTAATAAAGTATGGATTAGTTTTTTCTCTATTACATATGATGTGTTATGTTGTTAATCTCTAAAGGATAAAGGGTGTTTCTTAGGCCCAAAATTATTTCAAAGTATTTAAGTCCAAAGCAGGGAGAGAATCCAATCATCTTTATTTATTCATTAACAAATCCAACTATAAGATCCTTTAGTTAACTTGTTAAAATATACCTTTCCAAAATTTTAAAATAAAAAACTTTATCAATTGCAAGATCTTATCACTTGGATTTCAAAAAGAAGTAATTTCAACTCTTCTCACATGGTTAGATTTCATCTTTTAGACTTTTTACACACAAATAAATAAATAAAGAGCCTATAGCTTATTACCCTGCATAATCTGTTGAAGACATAAGTTGGAAATATATATATAATTTCAAAAAATATTTCATATTCATGCTTGAAAAAAATAATAAACTAAAATATGATTTAAAATACATTTGAAATGTGAAATTTGGAGGTGAAATTCGATTTCTAAATCTACTCAGATGAAAAAATTAATACTATAAAGTGATTGAAAATGAGCATACAAACACATTGATATAAGAAAATATCATTGAATTGATTCACTGTGTTTGCAAAATGGCTCTAAAATGTCAACAAATAGTAAGAAAAGTTATAACAAATACATTTCAGGTTGAACCTCCTACTAAAATGCTTTTCAATCACTCATAACATCTTGGATTGATATGAAATTTTATCCACCCAAACTAAGCTAGTATGTGCAACTTTTCCAAAATCATTTAATGGAAACACATACTATATAAAGAAGAAACAAGTCAACAAAGTTCATTGTAATCCCAAAATGTTTGGATTCTGAACTTTGAATTGTCCCTAAACATTTAAAATAACTTGGATTCACATGAAAATTTTACCACAATATCTAGACTTCAAGGGAAACATAATTTTATTGAAAACAAACATTGGATGAAGGATATACAAGCCCCCAAAGTTGCACCCATTGAATGTAGTTTGGTGGACTCAAATTGAACCTCTGAACTTTGATTGTCTTCCGAAAAATCTTTACATCTTGGATTGATCTGAAAATTTTACAACACAAACTGTACTTAATAGGGATACTAAGGGAACCAAAAAATTAGAGGAAATTATTGTAGAAGACTATAGATGTTTGAAACATGATGTACAAACCCCAAACAATTCAATAACTATTGATGTACAACAAAGGTAGATATTTATATAGTGTGAAATGTCAATTAATTAGTATGGGTCCCCTTGAAACCCCTATTCAATGTAGAAAAGAGAGCGCAAATTTTCCAACAAGTTTTATTATATTTGGATATTGGATGCAAAAGTTACAGTACTTTGAATTGGACTTGAAACTATGTGAGAACACTTTCGGTCCTATGGGGTGTTTAGAGGTTAAACATTTATGGTTTAAACTGTATGTTGACTCAAGTACTTACAATAATGCTAGCATGTGAGTCTAGGATCTTGAGCCTAAGAACCTAGGCTCCTATGTTATAAGGGGGAATGCTGGTATACGAGCGTAGAGCAGTGAGCGGCGAGCGGAAAGCGGGAATTGATGAGCGTGGAGCAACAATTTTAGAACTACAATATAATTTTTGAGAATTAATAAAATAAAAAACGGATGAAAATTTATGAAAAAGTTCAAGGTTTACTTTTTTATATTGGATGAAAAAGTGGATGAAGAAGTTGAAGAAGAAGTGCATGAAAAAGTGGATGTAAAAGACAAACAGAAATGGATGAACAAGTGAATGAAAAAGTGGATGGAAAAGGCAAATAGAAAGTGGATGAACAAGTGGATGAAAAAATTTAGGATAAAAGTGGATGTAAAAGGCAAATAGAAAGTGGATGAATGAGTGGATGAATAAGTGGATGAACAAGTGGATGAAAAAGTGCTTATAAAATGAACCAAAAAATTCAATAGCGTGACTGAGTTCAAAAAATTGGAAACAATGGCTTCATGTGGTTTGAGAAAGGAATCTTTGGTTGCCAAAAACCTGGATGTAAATTTCTTAGGGTTTAGGGTTATAAAATGGGATGAAAGAACATGAGAGCCTTACCCCCCTCCCAAAAAGGTATGAGAACATGGATGCCGAACTATCAAGAATGGATTAAAAAAAATGAAATAAATAGAAGATTCATGATTCAGATTTGAAACTAAAATTAGGGTTTAGGCTTTGGTGAAAGGCATGCTTTTGGGCCTACTTGACAAGAAGTAACTTCTTTTTGAACATTCAAGAGTTTAGTGGAGTTCAAGAGTTGGGTCAACATTGGGCTCGCGGATGAAGTCACATTTCTAAGTTAGCGAGAACACAGTTTTGAACCTTTGGTGTTTATAGTCATGCTACCAGCTTCATCCGGGAGAAAGTGGGACAAACAAACCGAATTGAAGTACAATCATCATGTAGCATATATGATTGTATTGCATGAAGGAGATGGTTTGGGGATAATCTGTCAAATTGTTGCTTCATTCATCAAATTTGAATGACTTTTATGATCCTGTACTGGACTCAGACCTTTTTTCAACCATCATGGGATTCATGGCAGAGAACTTGTATAATGGATATATCAAGTAGTTCCATCATTGGAGGTGCATTCTCCAATGATTATGCGCTTCTACAGTATCCTACAAGACCGATTCATATGCACTAAAAGATAAAGAGAAAAGAACATGCATACCTAGTAAGACTGAAGCTTTGAAAAAAGAATAGTTGTATATGTTGAGGGGAAACACAGACTATGGTGACGAACCGCACGTTGCAAGGGTTAGGGTCGTTAGCAAGGCCTAATTGACTTGCGGTTTTTAGTTAGCCTTGTAGTTTAAGCACTACAGCTACTTGTGGCCATCAAACTGGACAGGCAAGGCAGTCCGCCATGCCATGCCCAATAGAGCAGCCCAATCTGTTAGCCTAGTAGAAATGTCAGAAGAGAACTTGAGCCAAAATGGTATTATCAAGACATTTCATATAAGCAGTGTCAATGTAGATACATGTTAGTAGAGAACGCCATGTAAATTTTAAAAACTGAATGCAACAAGTGGAATTGTTCAATAGCCTATCTCAGAGTACATCACTAGTCAAAGTGCTGACATAGAACTACCCTCACTATCAGAAGTTTGCCCATCTGTCTCCACTGCCTCTTCGTCTACAAAGTGTAGAACGCGGGGATTCACAAATCGAGCCCTAGAAGATGGCCGTGGGTCTTCTGCAACAACATCCCTACAAGAAGCCTTTGCATACGGAGGGAGCGCAAAGGATTTTGGGGGGCTTGGAAAGAAAAGTAGATGTGCAAAAAAAGGAAAATTCTTGGAGGAAGTCACTTCTTGGCCTTGCCTACACAAATCAGTGAATAACATATTAAAAGACCACACAACAAACTGAAGTAATTTGCATGAAATACAGAGCTTAAAAGATGACTTACTTACTGAATCGGAGTGTCTTCTGGACCTTCTGAATGACGACTTCATCGTCATTCTCGTTTCCAAGGTCAGGCTCGGAGATTGCCTGCTCTGCCTCAAGAACCACAACTTTCCGAATAACGGGAGCTAGAAGGGCATCGAAGATGTCCTTATTTTCCTCAAAAGCCAAGATATGACGACGCGTAGCACGGCAAGCTTGGATGCTGGAACCTGTACATAAAGAAAATTGAGGATCAAGTTCACATTCAATGTGTAACTGTATAATGCAGTTTAAAGTACCTGAATAAATGTTAGAATCACACCTGTGGCCGCTGTACAGTCAACCACCATGTCCCCTGGTGCAGTCGCTGCCTCAACCAGCATCTGCATGAACTCACAGCCTTTTTCTCGAGGACCACGCCATGGCACGTCATTGTTCATTGTCACATCGTCTTTAAAAACCAAGTTGCGGAGGATGTCGTCCATAGCAAGGTTCACTCCCACCTTCCCTTAAGACGGGACAAATTGAAAGGGGAATCAGCCCTTGTCTTTGGTCCCGACTTTCTCACAAGTAGGGAGATGGAAAACCTCTGAGTCTGCATTCACAATTATGTCAATATCACGGACAACAATGCCAAATGCATTCATATGCTGTCAAGTGAATTTAAAGAAAAATACCGTTTCTTCTGGTCTGCGGCTGATGTCAAGTGCAGATGATTAATGCCGAAATATGTCTCTAGTATGCGGAAATCGTATTCCTGGCAGCATCCGAGAATGTGGCTTCGGTGTGAAGAAGACGATGCAGGGTATATCAAGAAAAGAGCGCCATTGTCATGTAGGTACTGGTGTGCAAAGTCAAAGACAGGAACCAAACAGTCGGATCTGAAGTCGTTCCACTTTGGCACTGGAGCAGGTGCGCATGATGTGGTAGGAACATGGAGTCCCTCAGGCACATCAACAATCATAAAGTCCACAGCTGCCTCTGTTCCAATGACTCCATTGAAGGAGCGGCTCTTGTCACACGAATGCTGCATTTCACAGAAAAGTGAAGGTAAAATTAGTGCAACACATTTATTATGAATTCTTATGAACTTCTTTTTATTCAGATAACAAAGGTAGTGTCATGTGGCTGAATCAATCTGCACTCAAAATTGATGGCCTATATTAGCAATCCAAATATGCACAATAAAGAGGTGAAGGGATTACCATGACTAAGAAGGCCTCAACATCGTCGAAGGCCTTGGATCCCATCTCCAGACCTCCTAATGCCATATTCAATATGCACTCGTCGATGTCAGGCGAAGGGTTCACATTCCTAGTCGACGGCGTCATCCCTTGCACCAAGCGCTCTTGAGTAAGGGAGAAGCCGGATGACGAAATGTTGACGTCCGCTGCACTTGTAGCTGGTTCAGGCGCTTGTCGATCATCCTTCTGAAGTCGGCGTTTCTTGTTCTCCTTCTCTTGCTCTTTCTCAAATTGCCGCTTCTTCTTGTTCCCCTCGGCCTTTTTCTTGTTCTCCTCGAATTTCTTCTTAGCCTCTTCAAGCTTATCCACCTTCTTCCTGTCGGAAATCTCCCTCTTCTTGATAGCCTTGGCCTTGGCCTCTAGATCCAATCCAGCAAACTCATCGAACTCTGCGTTAGTTACCACGGAATCTTTGAGCGTTTGGAAGAGGTCCTCTTCCTCTGGTGGTGTAACGCCGAAGTTACACTCAAGATACCAAGGGCAAGTCTGCAAATGAGGACTAGTCCACTTCTGCAACTGTGTCGTCGAGAACATACAGTCGGCAGACGACCGGTCTAACCAGGTAGTGAGAAACGGGGGTAGGTCCTCTTTTTTTATGGCCTTCTTCCCGTACAACTCAAACTTGAAGTATCTGCACACAAAGAGGCTCACTTCTGTCAGTATTTAAAAATCCCTGAAACAATCAACTAGTGTAAACCATAAGGTCACTGAAAATGAATGAGCATACTTTAGCATGACAACAACATTGCCGTCCTCATTATACAGTCCCCATACAACTACTAGAATACTCCATTTTGCGTGAATCATTACAAAGAACATCACAATGGAATCAAACCGCTGACGTGAATGAGTAAGAGATTGAAACCAGTACTTGTAAACCAATCTCTTCACAGTGAGGAGCGTTCCCCTGTATAGCGTAAAGTTGTCCGATTTCTTGAAGGCATCCGGGCCCTTGAATACCCATGTGTAGGCTTGGTCCCAAAGCTTCATCCGCCAAGTCTCTAGGTAGTCTACGATTGACTGGGGTTCACCAAGGACGGCCATGTCGAATGGTATGCTATCCGCTTGGGTGATGGTCTCAAACATCTCAGCAGCTGCCTCCTCAAGCTGTAAAATCCAATGTCAAGTCAGAGTACGTATAACAAAGAAGATCCTCATTCATAGTACAACAACTATACAAGAATAGAATCAGTTCAAAAGTAGTTTTGTTTTCTTCACACTCAATTCAAGAATAAAGTAATCATCATACTCCAGCGTAGTAAGAAGCCTTTGCTAGAAAAATGCCCAACTTCTCTTCATTCACTGGGCGTGGTGGAAATCGACGAGCTTCTCTTGTGTGAGAGCTAGCGTTCATCCAATTCAGCCATTTGACCTTGTGTCTAGGTTCCACTGTGGCTGTCGCAATCATCTGCAGCTTTTCGAGTGTCAACTCCGGAACTGCATTATGGCTCCAGTGTCTTTCTATCTGCCAGAGTAAAGAGGTCAATCAAAATGTGAAGAACACTGAGATTGACGAAAGAATCAAGGACGTCCACGGAAAACAAAATTACCTCTTTAAGCCACTCTGGAGTAAGGGCCGGATTTGCAACAGCTACAATCTTGGAAAGCTTCTTGTAGTGTCGGTCGGTCGAGTCTTTGATTGCCGCTCTCATTGTGGCTGCAACTGCCTCCTGGGTAACATCAACCTCTTCATTTTCTTCTTTTAGTTTTTGTATGGCAACGTCAGCTGCTACAGAGATCTCTTGCTGGAAGATCACATTACAGACATTATTGATTAAGAGAAAGGAGTTACACGGGACTAGATGAAGCCGAAATAAATTCATTAAGACAAATTGGAGTGGAACAATATGGCATACCTTGAAAATAAACCCAGTGAATATATGCAAAGGCATAGTATACTAGCTTGTCTGCGTGTGCATCTTACATATCTTCACCTCTTCTTCTGTCAAAAACTCTTTAAACTTCTCAAGTTCCATAACACCGTATTTCTGCACCCGGTAAAGGGTATGGACGAGGTTGGTTTTGACGTGGGAGTTCTCCGTGTGCCTGTCAGCCATCGACATGGCGATTTTAATATATGAAATCTATCAACCAGTAAAGAAAAAAACATAAGAGAACGTCAATGTTACAAAACCAAGGACAATTCAAGGAAATAAAACTAGAATCCCTTACATGTTGATGTCATGCATCACCTGCATTGCAACCCCGATGCGTTGTCTAGTGTCTAGGACAATGGAGTCCACACTGATATGCCAAGCAAGATCATGGTTGTGCAGCCTCTGAATGTGGTTCATCCAAGCAATTCGTCTGTGATTCCCGTCACAGACAAAGAACTTGTAATCTACCAAATGCTTAATAGTTGGAACTGACAAGAGGAAGGCGTTGAACTTGTCATTGACTGAGTTCCATATAGGCCCCCAATCCCGCTTCTTGTCGTCACTGAACGTGGACGTATTCCCTTTCTCATCAGAGTAAGAAACGTAAAATACTCTTGCGCCCTCGTCGTAGCCGCGTGAGAACTAGTTTTCAAGGTGAGTCAAGTCACAAGAAAGTGTTGGACGTACCATAGGCATTGGCACCAACCTACATAATGGGATCTTCATACGTGAGTGACCGTCGGTTGTAATCTTTAGACTGTTTATGATAGTAACTATGTCAAATGTCTGCACCCGACGAATATCTTCCTCCTTAAATCCGGGTAACACTCCTGGGATGTGATCGTCCTCTAACGTGTGTGCATCCGCGCTCAACTCAATGTCATCATCATCATTGTATATGGCCTCCACCATCTCAGCTGGTTGGACAATCTCTCCCTGTGCGTAGTGAAGATGTCATAAATCAAATACCATGGATAAAGCCAAAAATTGAATTGCATGGACCAAGACGCGAATCGTAAACAAATCATGTGAAATGCACTCTGGATCATAAGACAAGTATGATTCATCCCAGTTCAACTATGGTATACTCAGTCCATGGTGAACTACGAAATGGAACACGGGCAGGGCAGTGTAAGGGATCTATATATCCCGCAGCACATAATGAGGACGTCATCGTCTGACATGACGGGAGAAACATCATTCTCACGCTCACAAGTGCAGTACTGAGAAGTGGACCCTGACAATGATACGAAGAAGTTGCAACACACTGACGAGTTAATAGATGATTCCTGACTGGAACCGGAACCCTCCCATCCCAGAGGCTCATCTTCGGTGCTAAATGCATCAATCCAGAAGTGCTGGTCGCCTACCATCTCCCGTGCGGCTGGAGGTTGGCTTCTAATCTCGCGAGAAACTAGAATCGTGTCGACTTCCAACATTAGCTGACCTTGCAAGTCATCAACTTCCTCTTGACTAACCACTACCGATGGTCCAGGATCGACCATGCTGTCACCTACATCTGGCACAACAACATCAACCTGGACAGCGAACAGTAAGAATGATGGAAAGGGATCGGATAAGAGTAATACAACAGTGAACACTAATTACCAACACCAACCATTGACACAGCCCGAAAGGACAAGGTTGGCGGACAAGTAACCCCCTAAAACCAAATGTATATATACATTTTTCGACCACAAGCATTGGACAGTCGACTCCTTGATACTGCAAGTCGGACCACATTCATCGGGCCCTCTCGGTACCGAGAGGCCTACTCGTTCGTAAGTCCGTATGCAAAGAAATCAGCCATACGATGACCCTCAACCCCCTAGCATGAAAAGAGATAATACATAATCTGGATTCGGCAACTATGCCAAATGGCAAGCTGGGGAGCCTCTCGGCCCCGAGAGTACGTGTGACAGACACGGTCACGGGTATCCTTATATGCAACGGCGGCGGCTTCAACAATCCCAAAAAAAAATATAGTATCAAAAAGTAAAGTGATCCCGAAGGATTCAGTGAGCATACCCTTGGGTGAGCTGTGGAGCGTCTCGGCCCCGAGAGGCTGTCTGAGAGGGTGACCGGTATGCTACGGGTCAACGATGGCATCGGTCAAATACCCAAAAAATTGATGCAACAAAGTAAAAGTGAGTTCCCGTAGGATACAGCGAGCATGCCCATGGGCGAGCTGTGGTGTCTCTCGGCCTCGAGAGGGTGTCGGAGAGGGTCACAGGTATGCTAAGGAGAGACGATGTCTGGGTCACGTAACCAAAAAATATTATAACCAAAACAATGTGAGTTCCCGTAGGATTCAGCGAGCATGCCCCTGGGCGAGCTGTGGTGTCTCTCGGCCCCGAGAGGGTCACGGAGAGGGTCACGAGTATGCTTAGGAGCGACTATGTCTGCGTTCACAAATTCAAAAAAATATTGTAACAAGAAAAATGTGAGTTCCCGTAGGATTCAGCGAGCATGCCCCTGGGCGAGCTGTGGTGTCTCTCGGCCCCGAGAGGGTCACGGAGAGGGTCACGAGTATGCTTAGGAGCGACTATGTCTGCGTTCACAAATTCAAAAAAATATTGTAACAAGAAAAATGTGAGTTCTCGTAGGATTCAGCGAGCATGCCTTTGGGAGAGCTGTGGTGTCTCTCGGCCCGGAGAGGGTCACGGAGAGGGTCACCAGTATGCTAAGGAGAGACGATGTCTGGGTCACGTAATCAAAAAAATATTGTAACAGAAAATAGGTCTCGTCCCATAGGATTCAGCGAGCATGCCCTGTGACGAGCTGTGGTGTCTCTTGGCCCCGAGAGGGTCACGGAGAGGGTCACCAGTATGCTAAGGAGAGACGATGTCAGGGTCACGGAGAGGGTCACCAGTATACTAAGGAGAGACGATGTCTGGGTCACGTAATCAAAAAAATATTGTAACAGAAAATAAGTCTCGTCCCATAGGATTCAGCGAGCATGCCCTGTGACGAGCTGTGGTGTCTCTCGGCCTCGAGAGGGAGACGGAGAGGGTCACAGGTATGCTAAGGAGCGACTATGTCTGCGATCACAAATTCAAAAAAATATTGTAACAAGAAAAATGTGAGTTCCCGTAGGATTCAGCGAGCATGCCCTTGGGAGAGCTGTGGTGTCTCTCGGCCCCGAGAGGGTCACAAAGAGGGTCACAGGTATGCTAAGGAAAGACGGTGGCATTGGTCACGTAACCAAAAAAATATTACAACAAAAAAAAAGTGAGTTTCCGGAGGATCCAGCGAGCATGCCCTTGGGCGAGTTGTGGTGTCTCTCGGCCCCGAGAGGGTCACGGAGAGGGTCACGGGTATGCTTAGGAGCGACTATGGCTGCGATCACAAATTCAAAAAAATATTGTAACAAGAAAAATGTGAGTTCCCGTAGGATTCAGCGAGCATGCCCTTGGGAGAGCTGTGGTGTCTCTCGGCCCCGAGAGGGTCACAAAGAGGGTCACAGGTATGCTAAGGAAAGACGGTGGCATTGGTCACGTAACCAAAAAAATATTACAACAAAAAAAAAGTGAGTTTCCGGAGGATCCAGCGAGCATGCCCTTGGGCGAGTTGTGGTGTCTCTCGGCCCCGAGAGGGTCACGGAGAGGGTCACGGGTATGCTTAGGAGCGACTATGGCTGCGATCACAAATTCAAAAAAATATTGTAACAAGAAAAATGTGAGTTCCCGTAGGATTCAGCGAGCATGCCCTTGGGCGAGCTGTGGTGTCTCTCAGCCCCGAGAGGGTCATGGAGAGGGTCACGGGTATGCTTAGGAGCGACTATGGCTGCGATCACAAATTCAAAAAAATATTGTAACAAGAAAAATGTGAGTTCCCGTAGGATTCAGCGAGCATGCCCTTGGGCGAGCTGTGGTGTCTCTCGGCCCCGAGAGGGTCACAGAGAGGGTCACGGGTATGCTTAGGAGCGACTATGTCTGCGATCACAAATTCAAAAAAATATTGTAACAAGAAAAATGTGAGTTCCCTTAGGATTCAGCGAGCATGCCCTTGGGCGAGCTGTGGTGTCTCTCGGCCCCGAGAGGGTCACGGAGAGGGTCACGGGTATGCTAAGGAAAGACGGTGGCATTGGTCACGTAACCAAAAAAATATTGTAACAGAAAACACGTCTCATCCCGTAGGATTCAGCGAGTATGCCCCATGGGCGAGCTGTGGTGTCTCTAGGCCCCGAGAGGGTCACAGAGAGGGTCACGGGTATGCTTAGGAGCGACGCTGGCATTGGTTACGTAACCAAAAAAATATTGCAACCAAGAAAAAGTGAGTTCCCGTAGGATTCAGCGAGCATGCCTGGTGGCGACCTGGGTGAGCCGACGAGGCTTTCTGTTTCTCGGGGAGCCCTTGAAGGCATCGGTTCGGGTGGCACAGTTGAGACGCGCTTCTCATCAACCTCGGATACCCTAAACCTTAATGATTTGGCAAGATTTGATTGATTCAGCTTGAGACTTACCAGCCTTGGAGCCCTCACTGGGGCGTCCGCCGCTTCTCCTCCGGCCCTGTTTCGGCGCGATCTCAACTTTGGTCCTGGATGCTCCATATCTTTTTGCCACAGGAGCAACCAAACGAGGAGTTTTAATACGATTGAGGACACCAGTGCAAGCATTGGCAAAGCTGGAGAGGGTGGTTGACTATAAGGAAATGCAACATACGCTGGAGACACGGGCGGAGAAGATCTTTGATCCACAGTTGGTGGCGCGCGATTTAGCTTGCGGGAGAACAATACCGCCTTTGTCAGAAGCGAAATCACCGCACTGGTCTTCAGTCGCCTTGGTCCTCACTCGCGTGGTGTTAGGGGTTACGGTTTAGGGTTCGCCCAGTCCATGCCACGGAAGGAGCTCACTGTCTTGATCCCCGTGGGAACGCTGCGTCGCATGGCCTTTCCTGGCGATCAGTAGTTTCCAAAATCTATACATTGGGTACCTACATTAGCACTGATTACATTATATTATTTTGACCTTCACCATTTATTTAGGATACAATTATAATTTCGAATGATAGCTGTTGTGTTATCCACGTCTATGTCAACCATCAGCGATCACTGAGTTCCATGTACTCCCCTGTTGTGATGTCATTTGGTTTGACGAATTGGCATTTGTATTCTCTCAGACGTGCTCTTACTGAGTCTTATAAGAGAGTCATAAGCATTGTTTCCACAGCCATTCACATCCTTCAGTTCCTAGTTCCAGCCTATCATATGAATAGCGTAAATTTCGCATTAATATAATGTGTATTCCTTGCAATTGCTTATCCCGGCGTCAGAGGATGCTGATTTAATGTAGTCGTTCAGCGTCTTCCGTTTGGCCTATACCATAGATTCTTATTTATGACGGATAACAATTATTGATTGACAGTGACAATATACCGGTAATTGTCAGTGAAATTGGGCCTGCTGCATTAAGGATCGTATTGTGTCATTATTCCGTCTTTATGGTCATTCGTAACTACTCGGAGTATCAGGGGACTGTACCCAGTGAAGTGCATTACTCCAAAGGGTTAATTATATATTCATTCTTGTATTATAAAACATTCTAGTTTTTATCACATTCAATGCGTTGTCACAGTATCCCTGCAAAATATATTTTGAATGTTATTGGTACCTTCCAACAGTAATACTAATTACTTTAATTAGAGTTACTATTGGTTTGTAACCTGTTTAATAGAGTTCATTGCCGTCGTTTCATTGTTAATGTTCTAGGATATGAACCAGCTAACACGCAAAGTTCAGAATGAATTTATTACCCTAGGTGGTTTCCAGTTTGATCGTTCTATATTAGAGGCGGATTCAATGTTGGAGTTCATTGAAAGTCCTATGTTTTGAAGGTCTGTTTCTGTGATATGTGGTACATTTCAGTAACATGCATTGTTGTGCTTTGTGAATGCATTCTCAATGAGTAAATGCAGTCGTCTTAGTTCGATGGCACTTGTGCGGACAGTAGGAGAGGTTGTTCCGATTTCTTTTCCAGTCAAGGACATAGGTTTCGCGATAGTCAGTGCATGCCGATTAAGTATTCGTTTTCGCCTTTCGGAGAGTTCCATGCACATTGACGAGGAAGTTTTTGACAGTTTCACCGGAGAATTGTCTCATACACTAGTTCAAGAGCCTGTCGAGGACAGCAGTCCTACCACATGGCATTTGAAGCCGGGTTGTTACATAGTGTACGGCTTGCCCTTTTCTATTGTGGGCTCTTCTAATGGTGAAGGGTCTATGAAATTGTCATCGACTAGCTCGTATCAGACGCCATTTACATCACGAGTGAAAATTGAGTCTGGAGTAAATGTTATTTTAATTGATAGTGACGATTCAGACGAGTCGTCACCGCCCTGCAAGGTTCGCAAACAGATGTCATCACCATGCCGTCAAGTCCCAACCCCATCTTCCCTACCTGATGCAGAGGTGGTGAATACTTCTACAAGTGCTTCTGGGATATCCATTATTCCATGCCTTAGAATGTTGTGCCTTACAAAGGGGTCTCGGAATCAATTGAAGAAAATAGATTATGGTTCTATTCCGGTACATCAAGTCGAATTCGTTCCGCAAGTGTTTAATGGTGATGTCATATTTGAGTTACCGGCCGTTGGCGAATCTGGTCAGCAATGCCAAGCCAAACTTCTCAGCGGGATGGAGAGACGTTATGACGGTCACGTTTGGTCCAACTTGCACACCACTAACATCAAAAACGCTTACGATCTGACCTTTCGATTATCATCGTGTATTGGTCACCTTCGATGTGGAAATGGCGAATGCGATTACCTCTCTCGCAAGCACCACGTGGCATTTATAAACGAAACGAAATGGGATGGATGTTCTCCTGGCCCTTTTCAGGTCGGTCCTATTCCTCCTCCGGGTTCCACCATCTCCTGCAAAATTTGTTCCGCGGTCCCCATATGCGTTGCTACTTGCTCCGATAAAATATATTATGTAGCTGGAATGCCGGGGACGCGGCGTGCATGTGTTCACCTGGGATTTCATGATCATCTTGTGAGAGACGGAGACTGCCGTGCTTCAAAAGAGAGAACTCGGAATCTCATTTCGGATCAAGTAGAGAGGAATCCTTCTGGGACAAATTCTTCTATTATTCTGGAGGCAAGCAAGGAATTCTTGGGTGGGATGCTTCTGCGGCCAGAGGGAGCACCACTAGGGAATTTCGGAATGGACGAACTTCTGCCTGTTATAGAGAAGTGCAAATTTATGAGTTCCCCGAGCGTTCGGAACGAAGTCACCACTTTCAAGTATTTCAGGAGGTTTGGAGTAATGGATAGCATTCTAAAGCTACGCGGCTGCAGCAATTGGGCTTATGTTCAGGAGAACATGTTTCCTGGTCAAGGCTCAGATTCGGACAAGGTTTTCATTTTCAAAATGTCTGAAGTCGAACCTGGAAGTGGCGTTGATTTGGTAGAACGAATGCAACCTGACGGTGACCTTCAAGACTCATGGATCATGTTTGATCATGTTAAACGAGTGAAAGAGTGGACAACTTTAGCATGTCATGTTTATGATCCGATTTACTGCAAGGTCATGACAATTGCTGTGTGCGACATGCAGTCAGAGGATTGCACAGCGCAAACCTCGTTCTGGTCTAATTTGAACGCGGTTATGGGAAGGCATGGAATTCCTTTGCCTTATTTCAAGGGATTCATGGCAGACTGTGCAGAAGCCAACTGGAATGCAGTGAGAGTCATCTACGGAGGGGGTGATCCTACACAGCCTATGGTCAATCGAGAGCATACTTGTTTATTCCATTGGACGCAATCCATGGAGAAGCATACAAAAGCCGACATTTGTTCGGACCTTCAAGATCAACATCGAACACTGTGTAAGCAATATAAGGATGCGCCTACGTGGGCAGTGGCGGACATTCGATTTAATGCCATTCGAACTTGGTGGCATTCTTCTGGGGCGGCGACCGGTGAGGGAATTCATCGCTTACAGTTATGGCTTGCTTTCTGGCACTTTCGTTACAGACAATGGGGGGGGTTCATGCACATTGTAAGTTTCTCCCGTCACTTCTTTTCTTCCTTCTTTCAGATCTTTCTGATGTGAGTGTCAAAATCTCTTACATTGATATCCACTTTTTCATTTAATCACATCATAAAGAGACATTGTCTTCGTTGATGTCTACTATCTATAAGCATCCGGTAGGCGTCGATGACTTGCTTCCTTGATATCAGTATTTTTTGGAATTTTCTTTTAATCATGGTTATTGCCTTATGTCCGTAGGACTTGCCTGCCCATGAGCTGGCAGAGATGCCATCTTGCAATCTAGCGGAGACGGTCCATAACAAATGGCTGCAACAATCAGGAAAGAGAGGAAATGATCTGTACGTTGCAACAGTTGATGACTATGTAAGAGCATTTATGCAGATGGTTCGTTATTACCAATTTTTAAAGGGTGAGAACCCAGGAACAGGTCCAGGGAAGGCAGATTTGCAGCTTCGAATAGCACAGCGTTACGCGCAACGCACTAGGGATCCCAAGAAGCTAACCACAGCAATGCAAACCGTCCCGGGTGCTGGTGAGTATTGCAAAAGGAATCCTCACTTTGAAGGGGCTGAGGTTTTTGGATCCCAAGCTCGGATGCCAAACCTGCCGTTAGGGTCTCAGCATGAGTCACACCGCCCGGACAAAGTAAACTTCTCCAGACCTAGGATGGAAACAAGGAGAACACTGGCAAGTGCATCAATTATTCCTCTTCATACAGTTTCTGAAGAAGTCCCAGCGCAGAATACTCCTACAGACTTGGATAATAATCCAGGCCCTTCAACTTCGCCATGTACTTCACAGACTTTCCGTGTGGTGAGCGTCCAGGAGACTTCTTGCGATCAGTCGAAGTGGCATATTGCTAGACTACCAAAGACTTCAGCAAAGGCATGCTTTGCCTTGCAGGCAATAACGAGGAAAAAATGTGTCGCAAAGATTGTGCAAGGCAACAAAGGAACCGCTGCTCCAACTTACACAGGGGATATGGATTGTTATCAAAAGAAAAGAATTGAGAGAACACAGTTTTTTTTCTGCAACGACGACATTGAGCGCTGCGTCAAAGGTACAAAGAGGAAGTGGATTATGTCCAAACCCGATGTGCCTTGTATTTGGCCAGTCCTGAAGGGAACAAATCTGACGACTACAGAATTAATGCAGCTTCAGAATGCTGGATTTCGTCTACCTGAACGTCTTGAAATCTCCCCACGCCGGCTTTTTGGTTAAAACACTTTACCGGCCGACTTATCAGATATCATTGTTCCAGATTTTCCAGCACAACATCCAAGCACCAGATGTGGACGGAAAATTCAAAGGAACCTAGCTGCTCCAACCACTAAACAAGCGAACAATTGCGGTTCTACTCTTACCTTGACGGCTAATGTTCGACAAATAACGATGATTCCACATCCGGGGTTTGGATGTATTGTTACAATTGACTCCGGTCTTCAGCCTGACATTCAACAATACATATTGACCATAGGTTCATATCCAGAATGTTCATGTCCTTATTTCAAGGAGATGTCGACTAAGGCATTAGGGAAGAGAGGACAATGGGCCAATTGTAAGCATCTATATTTCCTCTTCATTGTTATCTGTCGCTTTAATGCAGAAGTAGATGCTTTCATTCATGCTCCAAGCTTAAGCTTCAATGAGATCAGACACATTCTAGAGAGCGGCATCTTGCATTGCACTAGCAGTATGTAGGTGGTAGTTCATGAGAGGATGAATGTTATTAGGGAAGCAGTGAAACCAAAGTTTATTCTGGTACTTGAATTGGTTTCTAGTAAGTGTAGTGAGACGAAAAGGGCCACTACCCCATTGCAGTTTGAATTGGTTGGGACCATGACTTGTCATACTATTATTCCAATGCACACCTTATTTCTTGGACCTCTGGATGATTTTGATGATTTTGTTAATGCCACATACCTGAATTTAATGTTTCAAAGTGCTGCAAATAGTATATCATTGTTATTGCATGGATCCCCTACATCAAATTGGGGATTTGTCCCTTCTAAAAAATACTTATAAATCTTTCATAAATTCAATATTTTAGGCACAGACCACCCTAAACCCTACCCTCACTATATGCGTGCAAAGACTCTTGTAGGACTCCTATCAGCATCCTAAACCACCGTTAGAGGTCCCTACGTAAGGATTCGGCCACCCCAATAAATTTATATGCGCCTAAATAATTTATGAATCATCATTGGTCCTTTTGAATCCTACAGCCTTTTTTCCAGCATTCTGGAACACTCAATTTCTATATATTCATATCCTTGATGTAGATCTAATACAGATGAGAAACTGAACACCAAAATTGTCACTGATGCAATTTTACGTCCATGGTTATAGGTTCATGGTCGTCACTCTATTCTTGCCGGACCTAGGTGAAATGTGCCATGATACATTCTTGCTCTTAGCTCCCAAGCTATAAGTTTCCAAGTTCCTGAATTCACATATGCACATATTGTTACAGGTTCACAGTTTGTAGTTTCATGTACATACACAGTGAAGCTAAACACGATTTAAGAGCCACAAAATTATTGCAAAGGCAAGCCCAACGCATTCGTGATTAATGGGTTCCCTAAACAATGAACCATCTGAATAGTCAATGTGAACTAAGTCTTCTTCCAAATGCTTTAGATTTTTCTAAGAGGCAATGTTTATTTCTTCACCCTCAACATTTGTATTCATCTTTATACTCTTCACGCATAATTCTTCACATCTACATTTATTCTTATTTGTCATCCATATCCACCCTATTTTTCATCCATATGCATTGTACTTTTCAGCCATATTCATCATTATTCATCAACAAAATGCATCTAACTTTTCATCCATAGTCACTGTATTTTTCATCCGTCTTCATCCTTTTTTCATCCGCATTTGTCTTTTTTCATCCACGTCCACCCTATTTTCCATCCACATCCACCTTGTCTTTAATCCCATCCATTTTACTTTTCTTCCACATACATTCATCGTCCTCATCCACATCCAACGTCTTCATCCACAGTCATTATACTTTTCATCCAACTTTTTCATCCATACTCATTGTACTTTTCATCCATCTGGACAGACCTTAGGGTGGATTTTATTTTCTGTACATCCAGAAATTTCTCTCATCCATCACCTTACCATTTTTTTGGGCCTAATCTGCTATTGAATCAACGCTCCGTGCTCAAGATTCTATGCTCTACGCTCTACGCTCCCGCTCCACGCTCGTATACTAGCTTCGTTGATGTTATAAGTACCTATTTAATAGATGCCTTCCATAATTATAGGATATTTATATTATAGGTGTCTTTGTTGTAGATGTATATATTATGAGCATCTTTTATGGTTATAGGATGTTTATATTATGTTACCTATGTTATAGACACCTTCCATAGTTGTAAGATATTTATATTATAGATGTTTATGTTATAGATACTTATGTTACAAACACTTTACATGGTTATAGGACACTTATATTATAAGTATATATGTTATAGATATCTTCAATAGTTGTAGAGTACCTACTCCATAGGCTCACATACTAGCATCGTTGAAGTATTTACTTGTTGTCTTGCTAAACTTAACCCTTAAAGGACCATTGTCCCTTTGGGGGACAAATACGACTTTGGGCAAGTACCTATAGGCTGAATTTTTGTCATGATTTTTTGAAACTTTTTATAAAGATTAAAAAATTGATTAGCTTCATGGGAATATCCATTTTTTTTCAATCGGTGCATGGGAACAAAAGTTATATTCAAATAAGTTCAAAACAGGGGAGAGGAGGCAACAAAAAACAAACGTAATTTGAATTTGGATTTTTGAATTTTTTTTCTCATAGATCATATTTTTGTCTACATAGAATGATTTGATTCATTCCATTTGGATTTGTTATGAGAAAGTTATGGACAATCTTGTTTTTCGGACAATTAGAGCATCTTCTTGAAAAAATAACTTGTAAGATTCATTTCTAAATGCAATTTTTACAATTTTTCAAAATAAAAAGTTCCACATAGTTTAGTTTTCTTCCTAGAACAATCTTACCATTGGGATTAGTGCTTTTTAATTCTATTTTAGAGATACTAAAAGTTTAGATTTTCTTTCTATCTCATATCTATTTCTACTTAATAAGTTTTTAAAGAATAATTTACTTAATTGGAATTTTTTATTTAAAAATAATTAAATTCCTAGATTCTTAACTCAAATCCCTAAAACAAATATTTAAAGCTTAGAACTCTGTATTGCAAAAAAATTAATTTAAGAAGGTTCAAAGTCTAATAATCTAGTCCTGCAATGTATTGAAAAATTTGTTTTTATCACTTTAAACGCAGATATCTTGCAATTTGTGCAGTCAAAATTTCTGACTTTTTTTCTATACATTGTCATATTAGTTAGGTGTAACATCCTATGGTTAGATGCGTGAAAACAAGAATTTTCAACTTTTTTTTACTCTTTGCTATAGAAATGGCAATTTGAATGTTTTTGGCATTAAAAAAGGCCTTGGTCCTTTAGGGATTAACAACCCTTTTTAAAATATATTTAAATTTTTAGGGATCCAATTTTGGAATCATTTGGATACACAATCATGTCTTTTTTCAAATCCATGTTCATCAAGTCCCCAATTTATTTGGCTACAATGAGGTCCTACAAATGACTGAGAAAAGGAAACACACACCATGTGTCACGTAGAATAAATTCATAACTTACTATTTTATTTATTTTTTCCTTGTAAGATGTGGACAATTTTCATTGATAAATTCATAACTTTTTCAAGAATAAACTAAGTAAGCTCACTCAAAAAGACTGACTTCACTCATAACATTCAAGAGCCTTCAAAGAGGCTGCCTTTGCCTCTCTGAAGTCTTCATCCACGAAATGCATCCACATATTATTAATGTAAGCTTCAGGACCGAGACAATGGCAGACATAACATTCAAGAGCTGTGAGAGCAGCTGCCTTCCCTCTGACGGAATGATGTGGAATATTCCACATCCAACATTAGCTAATAAGCCACGCGTCAATAATGTCAGACTTCTGCTCAGTGCCAAGGTGATGACTGCACAATCGGGTTACTGGGGTGGTAGGAGGTAGAACAAAATATACAAACAAATAATTATAAAAATAGATGGTCTGTCAAAATCCAAAGAATTCATTGAGTATTATACCAATGAAATCTAGGTATTTGCCATCAATAACTTATTTTGACTTTCTTCTAGGGAAGAGAATTTCTTTATGTACATATGGGGTGGTAGGAGGTAGAACAATCCATATTGGATATGTGATTTAGAGTTTGTAATTTCTCAACCGCTCATAGTTAAGTCTAAAGTAGGAATTGTGTTAAAACTATAATTTCAGACCTCATTTAAACATAGTAAAATAACTTTTTACAAAATACTTTGAACTAAAATAAGTTGGAGAATCAAGTTAAATTTCATCTTCAAAATTCTGTTTGAGATTTTAATCTTCCACTCAAAAGTTATAGACAAATTTCATAGAGGGGTTTGAAAGGATTTGTTTTTGACATTTTCATACATCCTCTCTGAAATTTGTCCATAACTTTTGAGTGGAAGATTTAAATCTAAAAAAACACTATATTCATTAAAATGAGAGTTTTCCAGCGAAATGAGAGTCTTTTTTCCACAATATGTGAATAGCAAGAGGCAATTGTATCATAAACAAGGATAAATGATTTGTTTGTATTGATAAGAAAAGCAATGCAATGTCATTCAAAATAGGCTTTCTATTGAAATATTTTGAAATATCATGCAATAATTGCAATATGCCACACAATTGATGACAAATATTCACTGAAGATTGATGTATTGGACTAATACATTGCAAATTGGACATTTGAAGAAGTAGTGCCTACCGTTACACTCCTAGAAGCAAAGTATTTCATCTCCATAGTCTGTGTTAAACACTGCAAACAAATTGCTTTGGAAGACGACACCATGGTGTCAGAACAATGAAGTGGATGCTAAGCTTGCGATCCAGATCTAGGCACAAAAATGATAGAAACAACTACCCCACCATCTGATTCAGCATTCTTCCTAATGGCACTTGAGACATAGCTGTTTTCTAGTGCTCCCTACAAGAGTGCTTATAGTGGAACCTAGGTTAGTTTGTCTTCATAATTTCCTTGTCCACATTCATGTCAAAGCTCGACATCCACTTCCTTCTTCCATTACGATGGCATCCTCTTCCGCAGCTTCTATTTGCAGGACTAGCACAGACTATGAAGATTCAATATTTTGTCTACCCGGTTTGTAATATTTGAACGAATTTGCATTGTTCTCAATCTAAATATGAGCCTTTGCGACATAATAGTTTAGAATATGAAATGTATTCCTGGCTCCCTGATATGCTGAAATGGTGTCTATAATTCAAAATTAGGAGGTTCTTAATACATCTCCTTCCTAAACATCTTCAAATGATAGTGAATCTTTTTTCTCGTTGTTATATCTCTCTCTTCCATTTTTAAAATTTTTGCATCCCCGAAAGGTATACTAAAAATGTATACTAAAAATGTATGTAGCTGCCGTGAGCGTGATTCACTCCAGCATTGAGTTTTTCATAGTAACTACACAATGCTATTTTGTATGTATAGTTTTGGGATCTACAATATGAACAGATACTACATGTGTGATTTACTCTTCAACATCTCCAAGGCCTTTCGAATTTCAGGTCCGCGACTGTAACCATTATCACACTTCTTGTAATCTTGTAATGCTTGTCTCCTCTGCAGTTGTATAAACTTCCGATCCCATACATCCACAACCGGTAGTTCGCGTTGACTTGGAGGTAATCCGTCGTGCGTCTTTGTCTTCCGCACACCGAGAGATCTCCGACGTTATGCAGACAGGGGTGGTGGATGTGAACGGCATGGAAGTATTTTATTGCGCACTTCTTCGAACGCCACTGCCTCTACGACAGGGAAGGTCGTTTTCTCACCACTGTCGTCATAGAGCTTTCTCTGTGGCACTCTGTTGGAAGGAGATGGTGACATTCGTGACCCCCCCGCCGTAGTGGGTCGTAAAAGAGAAGGCGAGCATGATTTGGGCAGACGTGGAGTTCCACTTGGCGGACTATCCACGACACCGTCCTCCATAGGTTTTAGTGAGAAGTCCATCGTGGAATTTGTTGTTGCAGTAGAACACAAGAAGTTCCCCGTGCTTAAAATTGCGTTTTGGCCGTACTCCAGAAAGGAATCAGCCGATGCTGCGCAAGTCAGACTTCTAATTTGAATTGGAGATGGCGATTTGCATACGACCTGAAATGGAAAGCCAAATGCAAAACTCATGGCAAAAAAAGCACAGATAGAAGAACATGTCTAGAGCTCTCCGCAAAGAGAAGAGCCATTATGTCGGGGTGCGTATAGTTTAGACGAATTAGATTGAAGGGGTCAATTTGACCAACAGGAACTTATAAGCATTCGAGTCAACCAAGAAACAATATAGAAGAGGTCGACTCGACCTAGAATGTCCAAGAAAACGTTCACCGGACCTACAATATGCATACAAGCCGTGAACTGAACTTGAAAGATTCACAAATGAGGTCGATCTGACCTAAACCTCACAAACCATGACTGTGAAGTAATGAACACGAATGAACTAATGGTGAAGAAGCATTTCCGTTTTATTCCCGTGAACAATATATTACACAAAATTGAAGAATACAAAACATATAAACTATGCACAGTTCAAGTCGACACGAGCTAGATTGCGTTGCCAATGATGAAGCCCTATTCCTAGCGTGGATCTAGTATAGTTAATCTGGACTAAAAAAAAAGCCCGTTGGCCTATCTCAAACTCAACGACAGTCGAGCTGCTTCCATTAGCCGGTTATACTCTCGACGACTTCGTTCGTCGCAGAGCATCCGCCGTCCCATCTTCCCTGAACGACTTCAATCCTTCATCTCGAGCAGCGTGAAGGCGCCTAAACTAGGGAAGGAGGATGTCCAAGAGAAACGTGTCCTTCGGACCATTTCCCCTGTTCGTCCAAGTGTCAGGGAGAATGACATTCTCCGTCTTGTTCATAATGTGCTTACAAGGGCTGTCGTCCACTATGATGGTATTCTCTGATGAGAAATTCCCTCGTAAGCCATTGAACAAAGTACTCAAGTTTTTAAGGAACAGGTCCTTGTTTATATTGGGCTCTTTGAAAGTCGTGATCTTTCCAGAACCATCCCTACACTTCAGTGTTGTGCAGGACTCCTGCCCGAGTACGAGATAGAGCATTTCTATACCATCGAAAAGATGTTTACAAACAGCTTCAGTTGAACATTTTCATGGAGCTCCACACTGAGATGACGGCAATCTTTGCTAACTCACTCAAGAACTGCGAGCAATTGGGCCTGACGTAAACTTCTTTCTTTCCCACGACAACGGGAATTGTGGAAGAGTGTCCGTGTGAGGGTTCGCCTACGTGACTGTACCATCCCTTGGTTCTAATTTCTTCAGATACACATAAAATCCCATTCAGGTCCAGGACAACGTTGAGCCACCTCACGGCCACCCTGGACCTCAATGGACGTTTGACCTCCTCCGACGTCCCTCCACGAGGACAGGGAGAATTTGATTCCTGTTTTCAAACGGGTAAATGTGCAGCCAGTTACTACCCTAAACTGACACATTTTTGAACTAACGCGAAATGATATAATAAATACTAAAGACAAGGCAACAAAGACAGTGCATGTATGACATACCTTCTTCTTGCGATCGGATTCAGTTGCAGCTATAACGTCTTCTTGCACCTCGACGACGGGTTCTGCATCTTTGACCACCATGGCTTCGGCGTCCGAAAATGATAAGTCATCATCCACGATGTCCTCTTGTACAATAGGAGCAATCTCACGCTCTGGAGTCAGAGTGTCTACTTGCGTAGTAGGCACAAATTCTTTGACGGGAGCGTTACCGGGAGACACAGGGAGTTGACTGTGCGACGACTGATGTTTGGGTGAAGAAGGAACAACATCAACATTAACAATGCCTGCAATTCATGAATTCACAAAAAAATAATCCGTAAGTATCCGATAGATTAATTTTCCCAGTGGTAGGCACTGGAGTACATAATTTTGAAACTTTAGAAAATTTAGAACTCTGTGGTTCTGTCCACCGTAAGTTCTCAATAAGAAAAATGTATTCGCTTCATGAATATGCACAACTAAGTCCGATCTACCATTCATGTTAGCTCGAGTCAACCTAAACTATACAAACGACATCATGTGATCAACCTGCAGGGGCATCTGCACACGGCGTCTCGACCATGCCACTTTCTGGCACATCAACCTCAGTAGCCACCTGCGGAGCACTGGCAATCGCGACGTCGATCTCTGGAGGTGGCGGGGGAATGTGTGGCACTTGGTCTGTAGGAGGAAGAGGCGGAGGCGCAACCACAGAAGGAGCAGCTGTTGGCATGCCAGCAACTGGAGGAGGAGGAGGCATGACAGCACCGGGAGCGGGAGTAACATTCAATGCAGATCGAATCGGCTCGGCCAAACTCGACTCCCCGGTATTCAACCAACCCGAGGCCTGACCCTGCAGCAACAACTGGGGAGCAACTTGGGCTGGCGAAACCGCCGCGAGTGGCAGAGCACCTCTGTTGCTATTCACAATGGCGTCGTAGGTGTTGTCAATCTTGGTTGAAAGTGCCAAGATACAATTCGACAGCTGCTCCATCGTGTGACTATGCTGTGCGTGCATCTTCATGTTCGCTGCCCAATCATGGAGCCTCTCCATTCGCATCTCGTCGATCTCTGCACTCATGGCAGTCAGCTCGTCATCGTGTCTCCTCCTCTTTCCCGTTACCTTCCGAGTCGTGGAGCGCGGCGGCGTGCTGGACGGCTGCATTTCAGTGGGATGCAACTCCTCTGGTTGTCTAGACGACGCAGAGGACCCCCTAATACTGTGAGAGAGCTGCACGGGTGTCAGCTGCTCATCCTGTACATCTTCAAGGCCATGGTCATATTCCTCTTCCTCATCGTCCGAAGACAAATTGACAGGATCCCCGTGAGACGGACCAGCCTGAGAAGAGGGTTCGCCTTGGGAAGGCTGAGACATTGGCAAATCCCATGCCCACTTCCTCTTCCTCTTCGATGTTGCTGGTGTCGCAGGACCTCCAGCCTTCCGACGATGCACTTCTTCATCCACAAAGTACCCCTTCGGGAGGAAATCACTCTTGTCCAGTGATTTCCTGAGTTCGGCAATAGCTGTCCAGGTATCGCACTCGTCGGAGGTACCAACGGCGAAGACATCCAGCCCCAACATCTGCAGCACATAGGGAGGATAGTTAGCTACATAGACATGCACATTATTTGACATTTTAGCTCGAGTCGACCTGAAACTTGAAGATGGAGTAATTTCAGACTATAATGCGATCTCTACACACTTAGGCCAGGCCGACCTTAATCATGTCCAATCACTAACACACAAATTGAAGGATTGGTATTTGTTGACTTAGGTCGAGTCGATCTAATCATCCTTGTATCCATCACGCATTGTACAAGACATAGTGAACCCAGAGAGTCCACGTTTAGGTCGATTCGACCAGAAAAACAACTCACCATCGTGGCACACGTAAACTTTGAACCCGCGAATACTGACACTACGCTCTTGGCACCAATGGCAAATCTTCTGAGGATGTTGAGGTAGAACTCCATTCGGAGCTCTGTGTTGTGAATCTTGTATTTCAGCTCATTGTAAGCCCGCGGCTTCCTGAAGACCTCCGTGTCAGGGGCTCGATATGCAGGCTTTGGAGTCATGATGACGGCGTTGTCCGGGTTCTACAAGAACGTCAGGTAGACCTTCTCCGTTGCCTTGCTGTTGCTAGAAGAGTAGTCTCCCATCCGCTCAACCTTCGCGGGCCAGTAGTCCGCGAAGTCCATCTTGAAGTTCTTGAGGACTTCGTTTGTCTGCACGTAATGCAGAGCTTGGTTCTGCTCCACTAAATCGGAGCAGATAAAGAGCCACGCCGGGATCTCTTCCAGTCAAGGTTGCTTCGACCTCTGGAAGGACTTCATTGCCGAGAAGAAATACGGCATCAGCGGCGTACAATTGCTTTTGTTGAGAACCACTGGAGCGTATCGGAAGTCAAGGATTCCAAATTTTATTTCCGATACAGTCCTTTCGGTCCACGCTCCAGGCGGCCAAGGTGAGTTCTTGTCGTCTGCAATGTTGTATGGCCTGTAGCGTGCGACCGCAATGTGCTTCACAAAGTTCGAGCGCCGCTCGAGGAAGACTCGGAAGAACTCTGCAGCGTATGGTGAAATTTCAGCAGCCTTCTTATTCTTGGCTTTTGTCTGCTTCGCCTCCCTGAAGTAGTCCTCTCCTGGTTGCTCGAGGAGGACATTCATTGTCACGCTGGTGATGCAGCGACTCCTCTTGAACTCCCTCCAGTTATCCACATTCATTTCGTTGAATGCGTTGATGAGGCCCAAGTTTGGGTCGAGATGGTTGAGCTCCTTCTTCACCAGATACTTCTTCTTGCGCCGCTCGACCCACTCCTTGTGAGTGTAGCAACTCTCAAGCATTGAAGCCACCTGCTTGATCGTCACCTTCGGATGGTTCAGTGTTCGCCTCTCCCCGTCGCGTGTCCGTGTACGCTTGAGTATGTGCGTCACGAGCTTTTTCATGTCGTCGTAGGAGAGGTTTCCCATCCACTTGAAGAATTCGTGGGTCAAGTTTCCGGACTCTGACTTCCACCCGGTCTTCTTGTTAAATGGTTGGAGGGTCTCTGGGTCGATTAGCTCACTGTGAGCATTACTCGATATCACCTCGCTCCACAAGTTGAAGACGTCATCAGGTGCTGTAATGATCTTCAACTCATTTGTAATCTTGAGCTTCTCTTCCGCGTCCTTACCCCGTGAAGCTTTCTGGGACTTCACAACGTCGAGCATTGCAAAGCGATTGTTCATGGCCTTCACGAACTCCTGCAAAATCCATCCAGAAGTAGAGCCATAAGCATTTGTTTAGGTCGACCCGACCTAACTACATAACTCATAGACTTTGCAGAGTTGCGTAACACAATCCTGGTTAGGTCGACTCGACCTGAATCCAACAAGGAGATTAAAACTTGTCACATGAACTGGACTGCACAAGAACCACACAATATCTTCAATATTCAGAGGAGAAAGGTTTACCTTGAACTTAACCAGGTTGGCCTTGTCGTCGGCTTTACGCCTTGTATTGGACATCGTACCCGCCGGGGACGGATCCTTCGGGTTCCTTGGTCTTCCCATTTTCTCCCAAACACTTCGCGCGCCGAGGATGTTAGTTGACCACGAAGGCTTCATGGCAACGAAATGGTTAACCCTGTTGTAGTACGCGGATATAGACCGCAATTTCTCGTTGTCATTCGACCAGACAACGTAGCAATCCCACTCCCTGAAGTGCTTGAGAATGGACTCATCCAATCTCTTTTCCACCATCATCTTGCTGGCCGTCACACTGTGCTGGCCGTTAATCAGGTAGAATTGCCCTTCTTTGATTTCGTCCTACGACTCTGGTTTGGGTTTCTCCGGTTGGTTCACAGGCATGACGCACAGGGTTTGCTTGGTGGACTTGTCTGGCATGTGCACATAGAAATGCATGACGTTCGAAGCGAGCCTATCCTCATGGCTTCGGATGTTCATGTCCGCCGGTGACGAGATAAGTTGTTCAATCGGGATTGACTTCTTCTCGTCAATCGCGAACACGTAGGCGTCTGTGCAAGTGGCCCAGTAGTTCTTGAAGGCCTCTGCAGACAATTTGTAGTCATGTTCACGCTGAGGGTCGTGAGCCTCTGGGATGTTAGTAACCGCCGACGCAAAACTAGATTCACCGAGCACTGCTTCCTCAGGCTTCTGGGTCATTGATTTCCTCCCGGCACTTGAAGCAAGGTTAACTCTATTCGGGGGCGGAGGTGGTGTCCTGGACTGCTGATTTCTCCTGGTACCACGACTGTTTTGTGTACCCGGAGTCCCCATTGAAGCTTGTCCTTCGCCTCCCTGAATTGGCATCTCCTGAGACACAGTTCGCGCGACCATGTCTCTCTTCGTGGACTCCAGCTTTGCCTTTAGAACCTCGAATGTCACGAATAGTGACCTCAGTTGGTTGCAAAGCGTCTTGCCGATGATTGTGGTTCCGCTTGGAGTGCGAAAGAAGTTGTTGTCAATCTTCTTCTCCAACTCAGGAACTTCGGTCCTGTACTCGGTGGGTTCGAGTGTCTCCAGGAACGGCGTGATGTTGAAAGGAACTTTTGAGGAGTCCAAGACAATAATGAAATGGCACTGTTCTTCTTCCTTCTTTCCGGTTTGTGCTGTCACGCAATGTATTTTGATGACGCTCCCCTTGTCGTGGGCGATCTCTTTGATTTTTTCTTCGAAGGAGACGGAGTAGTACGTGTCGTTGTCTTTGTACTTGTATGAGAAGCATATCAGGTTTTTGAACGGTATCATCCTGAGGCTCCAGTTGTCCATCTTTTCAAGGTTCAAGAACTCCCAGTACTCTCCGTCGTTGTCGATGTCATCTCCATCCTCCTCATCTCGAGCGACATCACATCTCTTGAAGAACGACTCAAGTCTTGGTATTTGTTCCTCCATCCTGTCATGTGGACGATATTGTTAGTGTATGCATATATTAGCTCGAGTCGACCTAATACAGAGACGACATGGTTTACTTTGTTTTTTGAAGGTGTGGTTTAGGAAATTGTCATCTTTACTCTGCATTAGTTGTATACATTTAGCTCGAGTCGATCTAAAGGTCTCTTACAAGGTATGGTTTGTCAATTTCATCGTACGCGGAGGTATGTGATCTGCCGATATTTTTGAAGTTACCCGCGTCTGCCCCTATGTTCATTATCGACATTCTGGACGCTCTTTTGCTCCGTGAAGGTTACGGTGTAGGTTGATTGGTCCTCGTTGAACAAGAGCCCCCGGTTTAGGTCGAATCGACCTAATTCAACAAGTTGCTACTTTTTACTGTCTTCTCGGGTTTGTCGTGTTTCTACGCTAATTGACCCAGTGAGTGTTGGCATTTAGGCCGGTTCGATCTAAATAAGGTGTTCAGGATTTGGAATTGTTTCCCAGCTTGAGTGGTGGCTTTGAGTCGCGTGTACCTTGTCTGTTCTGGTAGACGGTTTAGGTCGACTCGACCTAACTGGGGTGGTATCTCTCGTACTCCGCTTCAAACGTGGCTTCCTGTGGGTGTTTTCGTGGTCTTCATTTTGAGTTTTATCATTTAGCTCGAGTCGACCTAAGTGGATATTTGATGTTTGAATCTTGTATATATATTTTAAAGGGTGCAGTCGACCTAAACTGGATCCGACCTAAACTGAATCCGACCTAAACTAATGCCGACCTCAAACTTCAAACCAGTTGAGATGGTGCTCACCTTCACTGTCCTGGCAGGACTCTGGATGTATTTGATAATCTCCTTCTGGTTTTGGTATCACCGTGGAAATTCCGGGGCAGAAAGGAATTTATAGTTCCCTGCATCAACCACAAACACTGTACGTAAGTATTGAGACAACCAAAAATCTCAGACCACTAGGAGGGTGCCCTAGAGAGAGGGTCCATCCATACTTGTTTCGTCGGATCAGAAAGGCTCGACAAGTTCACGTTCAATCCTTCAACCCAAAACACCGATAGAAACTACTCACATTCGATCCACTACTCACGATCGATCCAAACAACAACCCAGCCAAAACTAGTACACATCCAATCAACAAACCAGCAACTCAGATCGACAGCAAACTTCCTCACATACAACACACAAACCGAACCACGACTAGCTTACTAGTGTCGTGTTGCTTTCCATTCAGTCAAGAAACTACCGATTTAGTAATTCAAACAACAAAAAACAACAAACCAGTGTACAGTGTTGCTTTTCATTCGATCAAGAAACTGCCGATTTAGTAATTCAAACAACAAACTAGTGTACAGTACATCCGAACGACAAATGCAAAATTTCAAGGAAACGGAATGCACCCTTCCTGAACTTGTAATGTCTACAGCACGCAACTAATTCTTCCACGCATGTTCTAGCTCCTGGATTTCAAAGACATTTTCAAATGGAAATTGGTCATTCAAGAGTTTCCATTCCAGTAAGCGCAACGATAAGGCTCGGCATTCAAGGTCAACGTTAAAGCTCACTCGGCGTTCAAGGTCACTATTAAAACTCACTGACTTCAAATTATGAAGAACAATGGGCAATGCAGTTTCAAAACCGCAGTTCCCATTGCACAGCTAAACAGAATGAGAAAGCACTAAAGCTCGGCACTAAAGCTCATTGGAAAACGCCGTTTCCAGTGGACAGCTAAACCTAAACCCTAAGCTCGGCACTAAAGCTCATTAACTTCAAATTGTAAAGCACACGGGCCATTCAGTTTTTAAAAAGCAGTTGTACAGACCTCACTCAAAAACAAAAACAAACAAACACTTAAATACCGAATTCCAAGCACTTGAACGCGGAATACCGAATTCCAGGCACAAGTCAAAAGATGCAGATCATCGCAAACCCTTAAATACCGAATTGCAGGCACTTGAAAGCCGAATACCGAATTCCAAGCACACGTCAAAAGATGCAGATCATCGCAAGGGAAAACCTAAGCCCAAACTGGCTACAAGCTCCAACCTCACTCAAACACCAACTCCCATAACCTCAAAAACATTGCATTACCTGCTTCTTGAAGGCTGAACCTCCCGTCGCAAAAAACCACGCAACAGTTGCAACGCATAGAACTCCGTTGCCGTGCTCCAACTCCGTCGCCTGATCTCCGCACTCCCTCCTATCTTCGAAACCCTAAAAATGTGTGCACAATTCCATAATCCCGGAGGATACACATCAGCGGAGGACCGGGGACGACGACGACGAGGGAGAAGAAGTGGCGCGCAGACGTAACCCCAGTACCCGGACGATGCACACCAGCGCGGAGGAGGGGGGACGACGACGACGAGGGCGAAGAAGCGCAGACGTTGGTGGCAGGTGGGAGAGACGACCTATGACCGCAGCGAAGAAGACCCCAATTCCATGGATAAGGCCCCCAAAGCCGCACAAGGTAAGAGGGTAGTTCCGTTTTTTCCTTTTTCCTTTTTTTTTTTTTAGTAATTGCCAAAGTTTTCATGTTCACCTACAAATGAATGATGACATTTTTTAAGATTCTTGGGCTTTAGTCTAAATCGACAAAATAACGTGCATTCTTTTAACATATATGAAAAAAAATCAAGAATAACCATAAAAATTTAAAGTATACATCTTATTAATCACTTAGGTTACTCATAAACCACAACAATATCACTCTAAGTTACAGACAAATAGAGATGTAAGATGATTGCTTAGGTGAATAAAAAAAAACATTATCACTTTAAGGTATAGACAAACAGAGATGTAAGATGATTGCATACTTGGTGAATAAAACACAATAATACCACTTACAAACTCACATGGGATGAAAGATTCTAATCATTGATTGTGAATATGCTAAAACAAAGATAGTACTCTGAAATCAGTGATTTTCATAATAGTGTATTGAGTACTAAAACAACAGCGCAAAATAGTTATTATCAAAAAGTTAACATGAACCACTCAAAACAAGAATTTTGTTAGATTTTATTAAACTTCCTAGTACTGTGGCACAAGAAAAGAGTTACATGTTCCACTAATGCTCTAAATTTCAACATGCATCCACATATTTCATAGAAATAGTATATTATTTATTGCATGTTATGATTTTATAATCTAATTTTCATGGATAATTAGGGGATTTTACGATCCACAATGAAAACCCAAAAGTATATACCTTAATTATTTTAAAGAATGTGCTAGGATTCTATATAAAAAACAAAATCTTAATATTCTTTTGTTCAAAAAATTGTCATTAAAAAAGTTAACAAAGGACTTTATAAAAATACAAACTAGAAAAAAGAAGTTGAAGTTGCGAAATGTCTTCAACATATAGGATTTAGAGATGATTCATATTTGTTCTAGTTTTCAATTAAATGTCAATGCAATTTAAAAATAAATTTGAAAGCTCTTCCACAATTAAATACTACTCCCTCCGTCCCAAAATGATCTTCCTATTACACAAGATGTTATAGATTAAGCTCAAAAAGAACTATTTTTTCAAAAAAAATTGACTTATGAATAGAGTTTGATGTCCTCCTATTGTTCTGAAATTTTGAGTTTTAAATTAGTTTTCAAAGTGTGGTTTCAAAGTGCTTGAAAATTGAATTTTTGAGGCATTTTTGAAGAGCACCGGTGGCCACTCACTTGATGCATGGGATTGCTTAGCATGCCTATGCTTTTGGACTATGTACAAGTGTCACTAGCTCCCTTTCTCCTTCAACAAGAAGATCATTTTGGGACACTAAATAAAGGTCAACAGGAAGGTCATTTTGGGACGGAGGGAGTATGACTTTTCATGGTACAAGTAGCCCTTAATATTTAATATAAATGCCTAAAAAGTTATATTGCAAATTTTTTTAATAGACACAAGGATAGACTAAAATTAGACATAAACAACATATTATTGTGAATTCAAAGATTTTAAAGAACTATAAACATCCATCCATTCTTCAAGAAATTTTTAATATTAAATTCTACACCATTTCATGTAGGGAGCCAAAAAAGTATACTTAGGCCCAATTTTATTCCAAAACTTTTATGATTCACGTGAAAGTGGATTGGAATTACGAACAAATTAAATATTTCCATGGATTCAAATACTTCAGGGTATATGCAACTTCCACAATTTGGTTCAAATGCCTTCCCAAATCAAATTCCATGACATTTGATGTAGGGAGCCATTAAACTACAGACCCGGTTTTATTCCATATTTTTTTTGATTCACGTGGAGATGGATGAAAATTATGCACAAATCAAATATTTCCATGGATTTAAATATTTGAGGGTATTTGCAACTTCTACAAATTTGTTCAAGTGCCTCCCCAAACCAAATTCCATGACATTTGATGTAGGGAGCCATTAAACTACAGACCCGGTTTTATTCCATATTTTTTTTGATTCACGTGGAGATGGATGAAAATTATGCACAAATCAAATATTTCCATGGATTTAAATATTTGAGGGTATTTGCAACTTCTACAAATTTGTTCAAGTGCCTCCCCAAACCAAATTCCATGACATTTGATGTAGGGAGCCATTAAACTACAGACCCGGTTTTATTCCATATTTTTTTTGATTCACGTGGAGATGGATGAAAATTAAGCGCAAGTTCAATATTTCCATGGATTTAATATACTTGAGGGTATTTGTAACTTCCACAGTTTGGTTCAAGTGCCTCCTCAAATCAAATTCCATGACATTTGATGGAAGCTAATCATGTTAATATTAGCTTCCTCAAAGATCCAATCATAATCACTCTGGCTAGAATAATACCATAATCGACATAAGAGAATAAGAAGACACTTCATTTTCTTCTAAAAGTTTTATACAACTTCTTTCCATATTTTTTCCACATGTATTATACTCAAGTAGTTTTAAAAGTAACAAAGAATTGCAAAAAATATTTATCTTGTACTACTAACTATATTAACAATTTTATATACCCAAAACTTCAAAAAAGTCGTATACCGTGATATTTTGGGTTTTAGTTTTGTATTTTTGTGATGATTGATTGATTGATTGTGGGGTATCGTTCTTGGAATTTGTGAATTATTTAGTATGAGGTTTCTATTTTTTTTATAATTGACAATTGAATTGAATTTTACAGACTATATGAAGAAGTAGTATTCATTTGGAACAAAATGACTATAGACCCTATTGTAAACGAGGGATGTATTTCCAATATTTTTTTCCAACCACTTAGCATGATTTGGATGAGTGTAGAAACTAGTACTTATATTTTGAGGTGAAATAGTACGTCAGAGGGGTTCAAAAAATTTTGGACTCATTACTTGAGTGTAAGAGAATAGCATTGAAATTAAATGGTCATGGACTCTACTAAGTGTTCACTTGGAAGTATTTCGAACTTACATGCATTTTTTTCCCACACTTTTTGAATTTTTCTAATAAGTGGTTGATTGTGTTCATTGTTCTTGGATTTTGTGAATTACTACGAGGTGTTAATTATTTGTATAATTTTTTAATCGATTTTTAAAGTGCAAACAAGTAGCATTGGAACGAAATGGCCATGGACTCTAAACGAGGGATGTATTTCCAACTTGTGTGTATATTTTTCCGACCGGATCATAGAATATGCTACTTAAATGTATGTGAGGAAGTTGTTGCTCCTTGCCTAAAATCTGATATTTCTCCAAAACATGATATTTTATGACTTTTGGCCTAACAAACAAAATGAAAGGCATGTATTGTAGTTTGAACTCCATATTGAACTTTGAAAAATTTCCTAATATTGGATGTTTTATTGCGAGGTTTGAACTTAGTATGTACTTTCAAAGTGTATTTTTTCTAATTATAGAATGGCACGTAAATTGAGTTTACACCATAATGTTTCTCATTTTAATATACACACATAGTGAAATTTTCAATATTTTTGAAATAACTTCCTACTGGTGTTTTTTTCTTGAACCTTTTCTTCAAAAATTCTCAAGAAAATCAATTTCCACATAAGAATCGAATTTTCTACCTAAAGTAAAGTAGACATGCAAATTGAGTGACAAACAATGAGGGTTGAAATTAGTGTTCTTGTCTATCATGTATAGGAGTTAATGATGTTGTTGACATTTAAAAAACGACGAAATTAATGATAGCAGTTGCTAAAGCCATCATCTGAAAAAGCGCAATGGCAATGAAGATTGCATATCGGTGTTAAAAATGGAATTCTAGAAACATTCTCCAAATAAAAAAAAGACAGAATCCAATATAATGTAGAGTTCTACTTATCTTTCGGCCCTACATAAGGCGGTGGGAGAATTGAGGCCACGTACCACCCTTGTCTTATTCTCCATGAACAGTAGAGGCATCTCAGGGAATTCCGATAAATAACCTTGCTTTCCGGGTTGACAGTTTCAAATTTGAATGCAAGCTTTGTACTTCCCGCCGTCTCCATTCCCGCCAGGAAGTGCTCGACTTCTATCGACGTTCGCTTCAGCGACTCCTCTTTTCATACTTTCGGAAATGCGTTTGGAACTCTGTGCAGGCAGTGCTCGTTCCGTTCTATCTTCACTTAGCATGTTTCGTTCACTTCTGACCTTGTTAAGAATTCATTAGAGGTCGTTGCAAATTGCGCAGTAGGGAACGTCGGCGACTTGTGCTCTGTAGTTCGTTGAGGCGCTTCGAGCTGTAGGTATGATATGCAGGAATCCTGTTGCCCATGGAAAACTCACATTTAGTTTCAGTGCAAGGTTTACGCAGAAGATGCAGAAGTCCTTTCAGCTGTCATTCCCATTTGTGTTTTCGTCAGTATTGTTCAAAATTGATCAGATGTTGTGATGTTAATCAATGATGTGAATTGTACGCGAGATTGTTCAGACCCCTGTGACGCTTATGAATTCAGTAGTGCTGACCTGAATACCCGATTATATCGCTGTAATTTCCGGGATCAAGAGAAAACACTTGCGTCCATGTAATTCCTTAATTAACGGAGAAAATCAAATCGATCGACAACGTAACACACCTGTATGTTACATAATTTAGGTCGACTCGACCTAACACAAGGATATGGTGCATGTGAATTTGTAACTGGACGATTAGGTCGACTCGACCTAAAGGCTTTAATTCAAGAGTACTATTGACACAAACACCGTATGTCGTGTTATTGTGTTAATTGAACCCTACATTAGGTCGACCCGACCTAAATTAGGTTAACGATAATCTGCCAACATTTCTCTTGTGTCATTTGAATACTGTGAACTCTAAGGCATTGGTAATATGGAAATCGTAATCAATTATGTTAGAATAAGCAATTTTACAAGTTTAGGTCGACTCGACCTAAATGTCATAATGAAATAGTGATTGGTAATATGGAAATAGTTTCTGTGTGAGAAACTGAATTTAGGTCGATTCGACCTAAAGTCTATAAGTGCTTTTACACTCTTTCGTTCATGTTGTTGGGGTTTATATAATTGGATGACGTAGGGGGGTAGTTTTATAAACAAAATTAACCAATACGACTTGTTCAGTAGCCTTGACATTTTGGTCAAGCCTGCCTGTAGTGGGTCAATGTACTTACTTCTATTGCTTTGGTGTACTCAATCATGCCTGTCTGGACCGCACATCAGACGACCTATGCTGTAGATAATCTGGCAGCCTTTCTATTTAGTCGTAATATCAATATCATAATGTAGTGGAATTTCTGGATTTTGATTTTCTGATATCCTTTAGAATATGCACATTGGATGGTGTTGATGGTTAGGTCGATTCGACCTAAAATGTTAACATGTAGTACTTTGTACGCCGTCTGCACATTAAAAGCTTACAGTTCTAACAATTTACCTTATTCTCACCTGTGCAGGTGAAATGAGCCTCTCAGACGACCCTCTGGAGAATATAGAATGGGGTGATGATGATACTGAAGACCATGTTGAAATGGATGTTGACATTCCCGAGTGTGAAGGAATTCCAAGGCGGCTCTGGAATACGAGTGTTGTTACCCTCTATAATGAAGCTGGTGTTATTGTTGGTGAAGGTATATGCCACAGTGCGAACTCGGATCTTGTGCTTGGTGCCAATGGTCCTCTTGGAGATACTCATGTGGCGGTGCACATTTCGAAAACTCATTCTGAGGCGGACATCCCTCAAGAGCGAGTGCGTACATTGGTAGCATGGCCAATTAAACTGGTCCACTATCGTGGGGCAAGCCTGCACGACCATGACGTGAGGGATAATTTCAATCGACTACAAACTAGTCGTGAGAACCCTCTGACTTCGAAGTCCAGTCGGCCGTATACAAGTACTGTTCGAAATCCCCCTCGTGAGTCTTGCATCAAAATGAAGGACCTTCTCAGTCAAAGCTCCATCAACTTGGTGTCTAGTAAGACCTGTTGTAGTAAGAATTGCGTTCAGCCGTTCCCAAGAGAAAAAATTCGAGCTTTCCGTGAACGGATGTATCAAAATTCTACGTTCAAGCACAGAGCCTTCATGAAGACTGAAGTTCATAGACAGATGCATCGTGATTCACGAGGAAGAAGGATGGTGACTATTGACGAAATTGTTGTGTGCGTGCGAGCATGGATGCATATTGCCGGGGTTCCGGAATCTACATTCTATCGCTACCAAAAATATGCATTACAGGATGGTCGAGAAGCAAGAGAACATGGCAATTTGGGACTTCTTAAGCCAAGACAACACACGGAACAAGCGGTTGTTACTTTGAAATGCATCTTGGAGAAAGAAGCAGATCACATGCCACATCGTACCCGGACTCTGAAGTGTGGGCAGAAGGTGGTCTCCAAGATTTTGCCGACTACGTTTCAATGGAAGGGTCAAATGGCAAAAATCAACGAGATCAATGCTGCTTTCGGATTGCAAGAGGTATCTACATCAAACTTGAGCAAGATCAGGTCCACTAGGTTTCCAGAGTACGATGTGAAGCAGCCCGGAGATAATTTTGCTCGATGTGCTGTTTGTGACAAGTTGCGGGAGCTCATAAAGAGTGCTCTTGCAAGATCTCAAACTGCTATATTATGGTCAAGGAGATTGGATAAACACCTCGCCATTGCTCGTGCTCACAGGGAAATCTATTATGCGAACCGATATTGGTCGCAAAGTTCTCCGCATGAATGTATCACAATCATGCACGACAAGATGGATCATGCAAAAACCGCTTCTCCTGTCTTTTCACACAAAAGCAAAGAGCTTGATGGCCTAATGAAGTTGCCTGTGTCCGTCACGGGCATGATTGCACATGGGCATGCTGATGTCCGTTATGCACATTATGGTTTGGATCTGTTTAAACATGATTCAAATTACACCATTGGTTCAATGGCAAAGTTGTTGCGTGACCTTGAACTACCACCAAAGTCTTCTTCAAGGGCGTTGTTTGTCAATGCAGCATTGACACCTCTGTTTGAAGCAATACTGAAGGGAAAAGAGATGTGTAAAGCAGCGCTTCCTCCGCCACCGATAAGCTTAGTTCCTGCGACACCGTTGCCACCCATTTTGAATGTGCAAATGGACAATGCCACCGAGGACAACAAAAACCGATATGTGTATTGTTTTTGGTCTCTACTTGTTGCAAACAAGATCTTTCGTGAAGTGCATGTGAACTTCATGATCGTTGGTCACACGCATGATGACATTGATGCGTTGTTTGGGAGATGGAGCATGCTCTTGAAGAAGGAGAGCTTCCCTACAATTCCTGCACTCATGAAGTCGTTCATGGATGTAGAATCCATACCCACTATCCCTCATCTAATCGAAGAAGTGCCTGATTTCAAGGGGTTCATTGCAGGTTCATTTATTGACGGTGGTGATATTCTTGTTGGTCACACGAGGCCACAACAAGTGAAGTTTTACCTAGATTCTAATGGAATTCCTGTGATGAAGTACAAATTGTTGTGCACTGATGTGGACTGGCAAAGGGAAAATGGTAGACCCATTAAGTTGTGGAAAGAAGATGCGGAAGGACAAAGTTTGTGGCCCCGTGGAGTACCATTACCAGTGGAATTGAAGGCCATGAAAGGTGTGGAGGACAAAATGAAAGGTATATCTGGATTTGAGAAGTATTGGGAGAATTTGTGCAACGCAGATGTTACTGGAGAATACCAAAGACGCTACGAACATTTGGTTCACTATTGGCGCGGTGTAAGGGTAGCAATGCAAGAACCGATGTCGAGCACTACAGTTTTGCGAGATGGTTTTTGGCCAACAACACGTGTTCGAGCGACACGAGTGGATCAATTGGGGGATGACGGCGAGGACCGTGAAGAGTTTGTAGAGGATGACGCCTACGTTGGGCCATTGTCTGGTCACCCAGTACCATCTTTTAGGGTAGGACGCGATCTCTACAATGGGTACTTTGTTGCAGTTCGACCCGCGGACGGTGACAGTCGGCCAGTTTGGATTGCGAGGGCATTGTCTGATCCGAACTGTAACCCTGAAAAACCGAATTGCATTCTCATTCAATATTTCCGTCCAACATCAAGAAATCGGGATGTTCAAGACAACTACACTGGATGGGACAGCGATAGAGGTTTGCGTTGGAAGGTTGAAGAAACAGAGCCACCAATTTGGGAGCATACAAACGCCATAATGACAGCATGGAGTTCTTCCATAAGAACTGACACCGTCCATTGCATGATGAAGATCCCATCTGTTCAAATTGAAGTCATCAACCAGAGTCTTGCATCATACAGTTGATATCCAAAGACATGTAGCATATGTGAAGCACGTTTTTTAATAATGTTGTAGCATATTGTCAAGTTTCCTACAACAAATGGTATTTAAATGTTAGAGTACATGAATTACATTTTAGTTGATTGATTTTATATTATTTATTGTTTGTTTTTGCATATCTATTTGTAGTAATATGTGCTTTATTTACTAAGAAGTTGTACTTACATATTGTATACATATATGAAAATAAAATAATATTATTTTGTTTTATCTATTATTCAATCAATTTGTTTTTGTTTATATATTTTTTGTTTATGTTTTTTGAAATTCTACTTCGATTTGAAACAAAAGAATAGTGGGCATACCCACTATTTATATTTTGTTAACATGTTAAGCACTTTCACATTTTGGGTAGGGGGGGCGGTTGGTTGTTACAAATTTCCTGCCTGTGAAATTCACTTAGCAGTACCAAGTCATGTGTTTGTCATGCGCTCATACGAGTTCAACGAGAATCGAACCCAGACCGCCTGAATGAGATAACAACCCCTTACAACCAACCGAGGGAAGTCATGACTTGGTGATCATGGTATGACATGATCTACATTTATATAAATAAGAACAGTGCTAACTATTACAAACAATGAAATGTAATGCAACACTTCTGAACTCAAAAAACTCTCATTTTAATGGAAACTGTACTTTTGAATTAATAAATTTCGTATTTATCAACCTAAATTGGCTAAAACTAAAATTTGAAATATACCACCTAAAGAGGTAATATTATTTTGAGAGGGCCCCAACCTCTCATTTTAATGAATATAGTGTTAAAAGGATTTTTGGAGATGAAACTTAGCTTGATTCCCCAACTTTTTTTAGTTCAAATTTTTATGAAAAAAGGTATTCCACTATGCCTAAATGAGGTCTAAAATTATAATTTTAACACAATTCCTACTTTAGACTTAACTATGAGCGGTTGAGAAATTACAAACTCTAAATTACTTATCCCACATGGGTTGTTCAATCTCCTACCATCCCAAGTGTACATAAAGAGATTCTCTTTTCTGCTAAAACTCAAAATAAGTTATTGATATCAAATGGTTAGATTTCATTGGTATAATATTCAAAAAAGTCTTTGGATTTTGACAGACCATCTATCTCTATAATTATTTGTTTGTATATTTTGTCCTAAAATTAGCCAAAAAAATAGATCGCGCCATAGATGTACTGCCATTGTCTCGGTCCTGAAGCTTACATTAATAATATGTGGATGCATTTCGTGGATGAAGACTTCAGAGAGGCAAAGGCAGCCTCTCTGAAGGCTCTTGAATGTTATGGAACATTTATGGTGTGATCATTTTTTTGGCTAATTCTAGGACAAAATATACAAACAAAGAACTATAAAGATAGATGGTCTGTTAAAACCCAAAGAATTCATTGAGTATTCTACCAAAGAAATCTAACCATTTGCCATCAATAATTTATTTTGATTGTTTTTGTAGAAAAGAGAAGCTCTTTATGTACACTTGGGGTGATAGGAGATTGAACAACCCATGTGGGATAAGTAATTTAGAGTTTGTAATTTCTCAACCGCTCATAATTAAGTCTAAAGTAGGAATTGTGTTAAAATTATAATTTTAGACCTCATTTAGGCATAGTGGAATACCTTTTTTCAAAAAAATTTGAACTAAAAAAAGTTGGAGAATCAAGCTAAGTTTCATCTCCAAAAATCCTTTTTAGATTTAAATCTTCCACTCAAAAGTTATAGACAAATTTCAGAGAGGATGTATGTAAATGTCAAAAACAAATCCTTTCAAACCCCTCTATGAAATTTGTCTATAACTTTTGAGTGGAAGATTAAAATATCAAACAGAATTTTGAAAATGAAATTTAACTTGATTCTCCAACTTATTTTAGTTCAAAGTATTTTGAAAAAAGGTATTCCACTATGCCTAGATGAGGTCTGAAATTATAATTTTAACACAATTCCTACTTTAGACTTAACTATGAGCGGTTGAGAAATTACAAACTTTAAATTACTTATCCCACATGGGTTGTTCTACCTCGTACCACCCCATATGTATATAAAGAATTGTCTTCTAATTCCGAATTTCGAAACATGAATGGTTATAAAGCAATGTGCGGGAATTCTAATACTGAAATAATTGATCTCAATGAATTGATTGGTTTAAAGCTATTTTTTTCTGTATTGCCTGAATTGGGGGTGTTCAATATCCCAGTAAGGTAGGATGCTCTAAAAGCGACCGGCTTCTTCAAATCAACCCTACAAAATGGTACTAAATAGATATGAGTTGGTCTTTAAATGGACCACTTTATTCATTGATTGAACCCTCCAAAAAAGTATTCTTTATTGCAAGAGCCAGTCATTGGCCTTGATTTCCTCAAATCACTTTAGAAGTTGTAAGTGGACGCATTTTGGGAGACCTAGGGTCACAAATAGGTACCTATAACTGAAATCTTTGAAAATTCATAACTAATTCAAAAATGCTTCAAAAAATATGAAACGACTTGGGTTAAGTTTAGCATCCATTTGTCTTTCTTTGAAAAATGAGTGAAAAATATTTCTATTCATGAAAACCTACGCAAAAGACGGACCAGCCCTTAAATGGACGCTTTTAGAGCATCCTACCTTAACCTGATTGTGCAGTCATGACCTTGGCACTGAGCAAAAGTCTGACATTATTGACGCGTGGCTTATTAGCTAATGTTGGGTGTGGAATATTCCACACCATTTCATCCTTTGGATGGAATGATGTGGAATATACCACATCATTCCGTCAGAGGCAAGGCAGCTCCTCTCACAGCTCATGAATGTTATGCTGCAACAACTACAACAATGACAATGAAAATGTAAAATGCTCACGGCAAAGGTCACAAACATGGAATTTAGCCACCATATCTGACATTCAAAGAATCCTTTGAGGCAATTCAACCACAAGGTCTGTTGCTTCAATTCTTTGTAAGATAAGGTAGTATGATGTAAAAGCAACCATTTAAGGGCTAGTCTGTCTATTTTTTTTATAGGTTTCTGTGGACAAAAATATTTTTGGATCATTTTTTAGAGAAAGAAAAATAGATTTGGAACCTAACACAAGTTTTTGTGTATTTTTCCAAGCATTTTTTAATTACTTATAAATTTTCAAAGATTTGGGGCGTAGGCAACTGCTTGTGACTATAGGTCTCCCAAAATTTGTCCACTTACAATTTACAAAGAGATGCGAGGAAATCAAATACAATGATTGGCTCATGCTATAGAAATTTTTTTTTTTCCTTGATTCATTCAATTGCTAAAGTGGTTCATTTGAAGTTCACCTCATCTCCATTCTTCAGCTAATAACATGGGTGCTTTTAGAACCGATACTACTTTAGTCTACTCTTAAAGCGACCTTTTAACCATTGATTGCATTTGGAAGAAGCTAAACTCCTGGAAACAAACAATTTTTAGTAAGTTTTGGTAGCAAGAAAAATGGAATTGGCATTGAACCCAAGTCATTTCATAATTTGGGGACCTTTGTGAAATTAGTTATTCCATACGAATTTTTGGAGTTGAAACACAACGGACATTAAAACTCTAAAAGTGACCACGACTTGAAAAGTACATTGTTGGTACATTGAGAAAAGCAAAATATACTTTTGTATTAACTCCTAAAGGTCAGAGACTATGTTTCACCCAAACTGCTCCAAAACTGCTATTTCTAATACAAATATCAAATTTTAGAAAAAAAAACATTTTTGGAAAATGTAACTGTAGGATCTTGTAGTAAACTAGCTTGAAAAGTTATGGAAAAAATTTCAGAAACTTCCATCGTGTAGATTGCAAGATAATAGCGTTTGAAGTGACAAAAATCCTTTTTTTGTCCCTGCGAAAATCTGGGCAGCTGCACTTCACAAGGTCACATTTGTATGAAAAAATGTCCAAAATGGTTGTTATCTTGTAGATTCATTCTTCAAGGCAAGTTGGCTACATGCTTGAAGAATTTCAGATCATTTGAAATTGTACAACATATGGAGAAAAAAATAATAAGTAGAAAGAAGTGGAGAATGATTCAAAATACTAAATTGTCAAGAATTTAGTTATGAGATTGAAAAATGCCAATCTCAATGGTTGAAATGCTGTAATAAACAATCTACATCCAGTATTTTTATTTATTTTTCAATTCCATTGAAATTGAGTTCAATAAAGGACTTCAAAGTTTATTTTAGAGTAGAGATTCCATAACTACCTTCAAACTAAAATTCCTCAACACTTTCATCTCATTAATAAAAACGGAATGATTCAAAGCTTTTGACATGTATGTATGTATATGTATATATATATATATATATATATATATAAAGACAATTTCATATTTTTATTTCTTAAAAAGTGATTTTTGAAGAATTTTTTGAGCTATCCGCCAAGTAATGAAAATTACATAGTATGCAATAACTTCTTAACCATGTAGTCAAAAGTTATGAAAATTGTTGGGCCTTAAATCTACTCTTCAGGCATATGTTGCGTGAAAATTTTAATGAAAAAAAATAAAAATTATGTTCAAAGTGAAGTGCCCCAAATCGCTATGTTACCAAAAAAATGGTGTTTGGTCCTCTACAAATTAATTTAGTACTACAATAGTGTGCTTTGTGTTGTTGCCACAATCAAAATCAAAATAAAATAAATTTTTAAATAACTCAAAAGATTCATAATTTTCACACTGTAAGTCCAAACGCCACAAAATAAAGGTCGTGCACCCCTCTTCATAGAAAGCTTTACAACAATAGTTAGAACGTGACCAGAGGATGCATGGTCCAAAAGATCTCATTGTAACAAACAAACAAACAAACTTAACCCCTAATGTTCCATTGTCTCCTTGGGGGACATATTTGTCATAATTTTTTGATTTTTTTTGTGAAGATAGAATAACACATTAGCTTTCCAAAAATACAATTTTCATTTTAATTAGAGCCTGGGAGCAAAAGTTATAGCACAAAAAGCCTTTTTTTAGTTAGATAGGTAGAAATAAATTTCAAAACCTTTAAAACTTAAAATAATTTAAATTTCTTTTTTGTACAGATTATATTTTTATGTACATGGAAAGCTTTGATTTATTCCATTTGAATTTGTTACGCAAAAGTTATGGACAATCTTGGTTTTGGAGCAAATAGAGCATTCTTGAAAAATCAACTTGTAAGATTCATTTTTGACCTCAATTTTCACAATTTTTCAAAAGAAAAAATTTCACAAGGTTTCTCTTGCTAGAAAAATCTCATTGTTGATATTTGTGTATTTCAATTCCATCTTAGAGCTATTAACAATTTTTTAAATAGGAAAAACTAAATGTGTGTTTTGGAAAAAAAATTCTAGACTCTCAAATCAATTCTTTATCAGATAAAATTAGAAATCCAAAATCAATAGAGCAAAAGTTATAAGTTATGAAAGTTCACAGCCACAAAATGTAGTTGAGCAAGGTGCAAAAAAACTTGTTTTTTTTCATTATAAATGCAAATATCTTGCAATCTAGACAATCAAAGTTTGTAAAATTTCTTCTACACATTTGTATACTAGTCCAGTACGAGATCCTATAGTTCGATATGCAAAAAGAAAAAAATTGATTTTTTTTATGCTCTTTGCTATAGAAATGGCAGTTTTGAGTGGTTTTTGATGGAAAAGAGGCCTTGGGACTTTAGGGGTTAAAGTATGGATGACTTTACATCACCTAAAAGATCTAAACTAGATGCCACCTAGAGTCTTGGAGCATATTGCCAAAGATGAATGGTCCAAATATCATCAAAGAAAATGAAATAGATCTAGACATAGAGCTAGACACACTACTCAACATGAACATGAACTCCTAAGTTTTTTTCATTCTACTAAGGGAACTACAACTAAAATTGCACAAATAAGCAATTCAACATGGTTTCTATTATTAGTTATATGGAAAGATTTGTTGTGGGGTCTTGTTGGTAGTCAAAAGAAAATTCTAGATTCTCATAGAATGCATTTTTTGGGTCATCATATGAATAAACTACAAATTTTCAAAGTGTTGAGAAGAAGGATAAGGATAATTGACCATAGACTCTCATGAATAGTGGATATACATATTTTAGGCAAGAGTCTAGAGCGTGCAATTTTAAAAAGCGTTCAAAATTGGGTGTAGCTACCTTACTCCAAAGGTTGAACGACCAAAAAAATTTGACGAGGTTACTAGCAAATTCAAAAGAAATGCACCCCTAGTGGTTATTGAAATTTTTGACACACTAATAATGTTTTAGAAATTTTCAAAGTTGAGCATATAGGATAGTCTATTACTCTATTATAACACTAGACTCACCTTGAATGAACACTAAGGAATACAAAATGTATTTTCATTGGTTGTTTTTGAAAAGTTGTAGTGTTTTTGAGTTTTGAATGTACTCATTTAAGGCCATTTTTTAGGTGCTGAAGAATGGACGGTGTTGCTAATTATAAAGCTTCATAATGACAATGATTGTTGATTTCACATTTACAATTCAAAATGGACGATTTTCATTCAACTTCTGATGCCAAAGATTTATGATGGTCTTGGTTCATATGCTGTCCCTTGAAATTTATTACAAGTCATTTGGATTGTTTTTGAATCTTATACAAGGTCTTAGTTGACAAAAATGTAGTTGAAATGGATCTCTGTGTAATTTATTTCAAATTCTTCCGGCTTCTTTTGGTAAAATTTAAATTAGGCTAGTAAAACAATCTCTTTTGCATTTAAGTCCAACTAAATGATTCTTGCTTTCAAAGTCTATTTTTCATTTTCTTTTGAATTTCCAAACAAGACATGTGGGCCCTAGAAAATCTCCTACAAAACCATATTATACGTCTACATCAAAGAACTTGTTCTAGTCTATACCATAATTGTGGCTTTTTTGTTTTGTTTTGTTTTATTTGTTACGGTGAGATCTCCTTGATTGTGTGACCTTTAGTCACATTCTTGGTACCGTTCAAAAGTGGTCTCTATGGATGGGTGCACAGGCTTTGTGGTGTGGTGTGTAGACATATAATGTAAAATTTATGGATTTTCAAAAAAATTATGAATTATTAAATTAAAAAAAATATTTTTCTTTTCTTTTGGATGTAGCAACAACATGAAGCTACACTAAGGTAGGAGGCTCGAATTTTTGAGGGTCATTTACAATCGACCATATAGGGGGGTTAAAATCAATCGTGACAGTTCTAAAACTAGCAGATGCTTTTAATATTCAAAAAATGACAATCAACATGCATGACTTTAAAACAATAAAGACCTTAGCATTGGTACTGTTTTAAGCAGAATTAGGTCTTCACCTAGTTGACATTGAGAATGAGCATAAAAAACCGAAACACTTAATGAAATCTACACAACACTTTATTACAATGAGTAGTACAATAAATAAGAATTGTTGGACGTCATTTTGTGACTGCCAATAAATTTTGAGCATTGATTTCCAAGTTAGAAAGTGTAAGGAAAAGACAAAGACGGTGCATTTTTATAACTAATTGGGCATGCATATAAGTGCCATGGCCGTTGAAATTGGAAATAGGAGCACACAGCTTTATACAAAGATAAACTAGCAATAATTACATTCAAGCTATGTCCCATGACATGGCAATTGAGCTTCAATTTTTTGACCTATTCCTAGGAGCATGTCCCATAACTTCAGTATCGTCCACTACAACTCACTTCATAGTTGCAAAACATTACAAGATTGCTTAGACAAAGTAACACAGTAGTTGATGTAGAGGTTTAGAAGTTGTGAATTTTTGAAAAATTGCAGTGAATATCATATCTGATGACAGTGCTTCGAGTGAAGGCAGCCAGGGAGATGAAGAGAACTGGAAGAGACGAAGAAGCTGGGGAAGTAGTCTCTCAGACTATGTTGAAGACAATGATGACTCTGGGGATGTGCAGAACGCTGAACTTTTTCAATGGGCCAACCGTGAAGCTGACAGACAAGCCATGCTGGAGATGGAAGAAATGGGCGTTTTCAACGAAGGAATTGTTTTATCAACAAATGGAGTGGTCAAACGATCACAACGAAAAAGGATCCGACGCGTGGACGAGCAAGAGCATGGAAGTGATGGTGCAAGGGGTGTTCCAGATACATCTCTACTTGAAGGCAACGACATCAACGGGCTGAACTGGAGCGGCCCAAACCGACAGACTCAGCAGCCACTAGATTGCTCAGCCTGCAACAAAATCAGAGTGGAGCAGCAATCCAACTAACCTACATGGTAGGGGCAACAAGCAGCTCAAGAGGGCCAAACCTCCAACACCACTGCAGCACATGGAGTGCCGTCCTCCCCAACTGCTGTAGATACATCTTCTCAAAGGAACCTAGACCTACACCTCCCCAAACATGGTAGAGCACATCGATCAAAACGCAACATGAAAATGAACGGTAATTGGACCTCCAGCCAACTTTGTTGTACTATTGCAGATGTAGACGATGGTCAAAACATTAGAGCACCTACTAGAGACAATGGAATTCCATCTTCTAGCTTAAGGGGTCATGTTTATGGTACTACAATTCAAAGAAAGAGGGGTAGGAAAGGTGTCCTAACTGATGAAGAGGAGAATGAACTAGTGGATTACCTCTTGAAGATGTAGAACCTTGGATTCCTTTAAATATAGGTCAACTGAGAGAGAAAGTGGGGATACTCACTCAAACTAGAATCACATCCTTCATAGATGGAGTTCCAGGAGCAGGTTGGGTTAAATGCTTTAGAAGACAACATCCTGAATTGACTTTGAGAAAACCACAAGCATTAGACCAGAAAAGAGCTAAAAATTTGTGTCCAGAGACTGTAGCCTCTTTCTATGAGAATTTACAAAAACTTTACAATACTCACAAGTATGAAGCACATCAAATCTGGAACTGCGACGAATCTGGCGCCCAAGCTGGAAAAGACGGAGGTGGATATGTCATTGCAAAACACGGTTGCAGAAGCGTACATATGGTAACTCTTGACCAGAGGGAATGGCTCTCAATGCTGTCCTGCATCAACGCCAAAGGTGAGACCCTATCAAATTTCTACATTTTCAAGGATAAGAAAGGAGCATAATTTTTTTTTTAAATTGGAGAGGAGGGTGCTGTAATGGCGATGCAGCCAAAAGCGTGGATGACACATTACTTATTTCAAGCATGGATGATACATTTCCTCAATAAGGTGACAGATTTATATGGGATATCCCCATCTAACAAGCATCTGCATGTACTAGATGGGCATGGTTCTCATGTGACATTGGATGTCACCAAACTTGTCAGGTCAAAGGATTTAGACATGCTATCTTTTCCTTCTCACACATCACATGCCCTTCAACCACTGGACGTCACATGCTTCAAACCATTCAAGCTCTCTTTCCGGGCATACAGAGACAATTGGAGCTTATTAAATTTGGGAAAACTACTGATCAAGGAGGACCTTGCCCAATGGGTATCCATGGCATTGAGAAGAGCTTTGAGCATTCGGAACACTACTAAGGGATTTGAGACAACTGGTATCTTCCCAATGAACCCAACAGCTATGGACAAGAAAATGGGACCCAATTCAGCTTATGAACATTCTCATGAGGGACTACAAACATGGAACAACACAGGAAATAAAAAAGGACAACTTACAGTCGAATTGGACTACTAGGAGATGCAAGAAATTTCCAATGAAGTTTCCACCCATTTGCCAAACTATCAGCAGTATTACATCAAAATCGATGCTGACAATGTACAAGCTGATTTTGAAGAGTACAGTGGTCAGTCTTCAAGTGCAGATGAAGAAGACACAGCAAATAGAACAGACCAAGCTTTTCGAGATTTGCTAGTCTTTCCGACTATCCAGTTACTACAAATTTTGAAGACAAGAATAGAACCAAGAGATGATTACCACAAGTCAATTATCCTAACTGAAGTAGAACATGTGCAGGAGTTTGAAGATGTGGCAATCAAAAAAGAAGCAACTGCGAAAGACAAACAACGAAAGCAATTAGAAAAGACAACTCTGAAAGAAGCCAACGCTCAAGAGAAGATAATCAAGTTGAAAGCTAAGCAAGCCAAGGCTGATCTCACACTGTCAAGAAAAAATCACAAAAAACTATGGAGCCTTAAGAGCGTGCAGGCCTTAGGTGATAAATTGCATGCAGCAATCAAAACAAACGCATCTGTCAGGGCAGATGTAGCTCCATACTGCGGCTTCCTCCCTAATGTTTGCAAGCCAAACCAAAAATTGGCAGTACAAAGACGGCGATCAAAGAGGTCAGGGAATGACGGTTCCCTCTTACCTGCATTGGAGGAGGTCCGGCCACTGCATGGTATTGTTCCTGTCATCCATCACTTGCAGAATACAAATACAAATTCGTTCTACAGCAACAACATGTTCCATTCCTCCAGTGCGTTCAACCAAGCTTCTTTGTATCCACGACCACCAGTATTACTTGGAATTCACAATACAACACCTAGATTTTATGGCGAAGTCGAAAATCAATGGTCCTCACAAGTGCAAGAAGGGCGATAGTAAGCGCAGTAATAGGGAAGAAAAAGAAATGGCAAAAAACGAACGAACCTAGTTGCCATGGTAATTCAAGAATTAACCTTGAAGATGCTGGTAGCAAGAACAATGCAGCGGGGGAGCTCTGTTTGCCAGAACTGCACACTAAAAGGTATATTGTGTCAGAAATGATAAGACATAGACATAGATATATCAACTACTATATCATTTCAGATGGTTTTTAGTTGTTATTTTGACAGGCCTCTACCAATTTTGTTGTTTTTTGCACAAAAAATTGTCAAATTTTTCTTGAACTACAAGTATTAGACAATTTAAAAAAGCTAGTTTCATGGAAGTACAAGGGACCTTTATTTCTGATGTCCGATTGTCTGAAATGGGTGACTACATTCAGTCCCATTTCATTTTAGAAATGTTTTACGTAATGTTATGTTATGTTCAAGAACACAATGTCTATGAATTTGTTTTAAAGTATACATCCTCATCTGAAGAAATTCTACATCTAAGCAATTGAATAGACTTTAGTCATCACAAACAGTCATTTAATCCATTGTTCCTGAACAACACATTCATAGTTTCCTTGTTAACACTTACAAAACCTCCTATACAGAAACACTCATTGTTCTTGAAACATGCAACAATTTCAAATCCTTCCGAATTTAGGTCTACATCATCATCAAGCACTCTAGTGTACATACCATAAATCAATCCAGGCTTCTGCTCCCAGCGATGACGGAACCATCGATCCCAACAAATTTACTCGCTGGCTGCATCGACAGTTAAGGATTCTTCCGAAACCTATAAATAAAATCTGACCGCAAGCATGCCCATTAGCTATGAATTGAAGCCATATCAATCTAAAGTATATATGATGTGATATTGAAGGTTGAAACAATGGAATGGGACATGTTAAGGTTCAACAAGAGTACAAGATTCTGTGCACCGATACAAAATTCAGTACAAACCGTGACAGAAAGAAAGATCAAACCTGAATTTCAACCACAATTGCAATAAAACCAATGGCAGCCAAAGTGGCATACACCAAAATCATCATTGCCCTCAAGCAAGTTTGGGAATCCCCCTGTAAGCGAAATGCATCCATACTTCTGCCATACAAAGGTGCCCACAACCTTGTATGCTAGCTTTCAAAGTGACTAGAAGCTAATTTGCAAATCACTGCATTGTTACCATGCCCAATTGTAATAATGCTCTTTCAGAAGTAACCGTAGAAAAAAAACATCTACTGAATTCCAAATCCAAGAAGTTTAAGACCTCTGGTGATCTGTACATATAAAAGGAAATAAAAACCCTGCATCATAACTAATTTCAAGTCATTACATGTACATGTAATGCAATCTACAGAACGTTCCGAATTGCTAGCAGGAAACATTAATATTTAGTCGCAGTATTCACCGGAACAATAATAGCAGGCAGACCAAGAAAGTTTCGAGTTGCATCAAATTGCATCAGATTGGCTGCACCACAGAAGTAAAATTCCATGGCACTAGTTTAAGTTGACACTAGAGCACGCCCCACAGCTCACTCAATGAAGCTGCCAAACCTGCCAAACCACACTTTGCCATTCAATAAGTGCCACTCAAGACAGTATGCATTGGTGGAAGCAAGAAGCTCAATACTAGAAGCAACATAAAGTGTAGTTGTGTACATAGCCTACCAGTGAGATCAGAAGCTTATAATAACAAAACAAGGTAACACAAATGACAGATGATTCTTACTCCTATCAAAGATGAAATGCTCTTGTTGCTGCTTCAACCTGTCAAATTTAAAAAGGTCCTCAGGCACCATGAAATATATTTGGCATAGAAACATTGTCTCACGTTGTATTGAATATTTCAAGGACATGGGGAAATTAAAGCACTTCCTTACCTATTGTAGCCAAGTTACTTGCGCCAGCGGTCAACCACGCAGGTGGAACTTCTGGTGCCGTTGTACTGCACAGAATTTGAATTTTAATGATAAGAAAAAGTATTGTAAGCACACTTCAGGAAGCTTGATTAGAAATGACGAGTTAGAATAACGTCCACATTCTCGAGAGCTTGCATGTGTAAGGACATCGCTTGACATCTGTATGATCGCCCCAAGAAAACAGAAACATTAAGTATCTTACACTAGAACTTCTAAAGCTTCTTAAACTTCACATGATCACTATAAGAAAACCTCGTTTTTGCTGTCATTGGACCGAAACGTGCCATGTTTGCTGAGATGTTACGCATTAAGCAATGAACGGGTGCAAAAGAGTGAATTTGATTTGATGTTGCAAAAAACATGTGCGACTAAGTTGGAAAACAAGTAGATGTCACCGTAGACAGAGATGTTTTTAACAATGTTTAAAAAAACAAGCTGATCACATGTTGTGACATCTCAAGAAACATAGACTGCCACGTCAGCATGAAGTCCACTTTCATTATGGATAAATTACTAAAAATTACTATGGTCAATGGAAAAATATTGACCTTATATAAAAAATTTAGGAAAAAGGCAATGACGTGGCATGCTTTCCAAAAAAAAGAAAAATGGATGGATGAAAATAGATGTGTTCCATGGATGAAAACATAAAGTCTTTATATAGGTGGGGAGGTGGAAGAGAGACAATTGATATGGGATATATCAAAAAAAAATTGTATTCAAAGTGAAATGTCCACAAAAACGTCGAGATGTTTGAAACAACATCTTCATGTTTAAAAGAACATATGCACGTCAAAAACAACATCATGTAATAAAGCGAAATAACCATATTCTACTTATCCCATATTGTTTGTCTTTCCATGGGCAGAGTATGGATATAAATACAATGTCCTTATCCTTCATTTTTATTAACTTTTGATGAAGTAATTCCTTCATTTGGCCATTAAAAATTCCCTTAATGGTTGATGGTAAGTTTTCTTCAATTTTTGTTGAATTCAGAAAAAAAATTTGTTCATTTTATTTTTTTAATTTATATTAAATTTTTATTGATATTGCCTTGTAAGTAGGGTATGTAGCAATTGATGTTTGAAAAAACGTGTAATTTGACGTTGCAAAAAATGTCTCATTTGACATCTCAGAAAACACCATTAAATTATTCAAATGACACAAAAATGAGCTGACGTGGCCTCCACATCAGTGACCACGTCACAGTTTCCCACCTCTACGTCAGTGACCACGTCACAATTTCCCGCCTCCACGTCAAAGACCACATCAGCAATGGCATGGATGGAAAAAAAGATGACGTGGCAGTGGTCGAGCATGTAGCGCTTACGTGGCCTCCACATGTCGACCTCTACAGACCTTTGTTCACCTTGTCATGTGTGACATCAGGAAAAAACAAGCTTGGAAACGACGCGTTTTTTGTGATTTTTGCACGTTTTTTGCCCGTCAATTCAAACGGATTTTAGAAGACGTCTAAGCTGATTACTTCCGTGTCAAATAAGACGCCGTTTGATGTTTTCTGCAATATAAAAAAAAAAACTGTTTTCTTATAGTGGATGTATGATCTTCCACAGCTATAACCAACACAAACAATAATTAAACCCAAGACGACCTAACCCTCAATCTTGATGGAAACTTTTGAACAACTTTTGCTTCTATTTGTTGTACAAATATTTTATTTACCTCATTTCCAGCAAATCAATCACAAAGGAAGCTTGCCTTGTAATGATTCCAATTTTACTTTGGATGAACATGAGTTTATTTAGAAATAAGTTTGGTGAGAAGCACTATGCTCATCATCGAAAATACGGACGTTGGTCTTCAGTGGGCTTTCTGTGTTCTATAGCAGTTTGAGTATACGAAATATAGACAGTTCTGCAGACAATTTTATTTTTTTATTTATTGAGATCAAACATGCAATGTTCTTCAATGATTCAGATTCAAAATTTGGGCTCAATGAAATACATTTCACTATATAATCAACTGCATTTGTCAATTCAAACCATGAATACCTCGTTCATCAGGGTAGAGGAAGTACACTGGAAAAATGAGGTCTTCAAAAGAGTTAGGCAAACTTGATTTTCTGGACACCATTGAAGTTTGTACATGAGAATTCCTTCATGAGAGTGCATGATCCTCAAACGTCCAAACTTAGTTCTTCCAATCTACAATAAAATAGAATCAACGGAGTTTCAGTAGTCAGCAACCAAAATCTATTGTAAAGCAAGGGCAAGTACACTATTTTACAGCAAAAAATATTAAGGGGTTTAATCATTTTTTAGATGAGTTCTAAATTCATTCATGTTTAGATAGCTCATGGACAAGCCAAGAATTGGGCAAAAATGGATTCCTTTAATTCTCATTACACATGAAGATTTCATCAAAGAAAGCATTCACGAGAAGTTGAACGTCGATATAAGTCAATTGACATTATTAAATCCAGAAGAAATAAAATACAAGGGGTGGACCACAACTTCCGGTAGGGTCAAATTAGTCGCTTAGTGCAATGAAGTAGCAAGGGTGCACAAGTGCATATCTTGAAGGAGCCACAAAAGAATCTGTATTAGGTATTCAAAATTGTTGTCAACCCTCTTAGTTTGCATCCCAAGCTGCTTCATCCGCGTGAGCCGCATTAATTGATCCTTTCTCCAGCCATTGGCTTTCCATTGCCAACGTTAATGTGAAACAAAATAAAAAATAAAAAATAATTGTCAACCAAAATCTATCATTAACTAATCTATCTATCCAGCTCCTTCGGCTATTCAGGACGGATTTGTATGCCCGTTTCTATCCTTGAAACGAAGACCTCTAATGAAGGTCCAAAATGAAACAGAAATATGTCAGCGATGAGCATAACAAAATTCAAACAACAATGAGCATAACTTACAAGGGGGATTACGCAGAGGAGAGATGGAGATGCACAAGAGCATGCCTCATTCTCGCGAGCCATGAACTCGTCGTGCTTTCTCTGCTCAACGATGACCCCGTTTTTCACCACAGCAATGACATCGGTGTTTCAAATGGTGGAAAGGCGATGAGCAACAACGATGGTAGTTCGGTTCACCATGATGCGGTCCAGAGCCTCTTGCACAACATGTTCAGATTCCGCGTGTAGGGCACTGGTCGCCTCGTCCAATAGCAAGATTTTCGGGTCTTTCATGATTGCCCTAGCTATGGCTATTCTCTGCTTCTGACCTCCGGACAATTGAATGCCACGCTCTCCCACGGTTGTGTCAAATCCTTCAAGTAAACCTCTGATGAATTTGTGGCAGTTGGACGCTTTGGCGGCGGATTCAATTTCGGATTGGGTGACGTCATTGTCTCTTCCATACACGATGTTGGCTCTTATGGACGTGTTCAAAAGGACAGGTTCTTAGCTCACAAGCCCAATTTGTTGTCAAAGCCAACGCACTTGCAGCTCTCTAATATCCACACCATCAAGCTTTGTACTGAACTAAAGTTCCATTTTCACTGGACACCTGATAGATTATATTAGGGAAAATCCACGATCCTATACTACGGTATAGTACACATGTATTGAAGGATAATAGAAAGTTTGTAATCTCTTCAGGAATTTGTGGATGTCCTTACATGCACGACAGGCTGTCTAGGATTAGTAGCAGCCTTCTTTTTGCTCTTCATCCGACACCAGATATTGTAGTCTCTAATTATGCCTTGTAACAAACCTCCCTCTATGGCACCAATAATGCGATCGAGAATCTCATCCCCTACTCACGTCAAAATGCCTTCATGTATCAGTGCAAAAGCAGCAGGAAGGTCTATAGAAAGCCCCAAACTTACCGAAAACTTACCGAACTAGCATAATCCCAATCATGCCGGACAGTAGTGGTCTCTACAGAACGAGAAGTTGCACGCATGTTGCCGTCAAATAAGAAAGAAAAATCTGCTACTGCAAAATTAGCAGGAACTCCAGTGAAATCGAGGAAGAGGCTGTTTGAATAAAGACGCAGGGCACCCTTTTCAAAACTCACCGTGCAATGTGACCACCACTCTTAGAAATAAGAGTCTTGAAAATTACGACTAATAATAAAAAACAGGAAGGCTACATGAATGAAGAGGTCGTACATATGAATGCCAATGGTAAGCAGTATGAGGATTCAACGTCACACATAATAACCTTGAAGTATCGAGCTAAAGATAGAAAGTCTACAGTTAATAGTTCAAAGTTCAAAACATATTTCTATCGTTCAACATGAAGGACATGATTTCTTCTTTCTATTGGTGCATTTCGTGTCCTTCCTTCAAACTTCCTACATGATTCGTGTCGCTTTAAACATTGAGGCAAACACTTTGGAGCATTTTGAATGATAGAAATATCGCAAATGATTAAGCAGTGCGTGGACAACAGAGACAAATCTAACCTCTTAAGGGAAATGAATCCAATTGAGGATCAATAAACTAAAAAAGTTCTAGAGGGAAAGGTGCAGACGTAAACTCTCTGAGCAGACAAGACGCTGCATACATTTGCTCTATTTGAGATTTTCAGAGGAAGAAAAAACAGATGAATCTGTTTATGAATCTGTTGCAAACGAATTAACTGGAAATACGCCCCATCTGTGACGTTTACGCTTGTAATATCCGAAGTGATTTGTCTAGCACACTCCTACTTATCGTTTAGAGGCTTAAAGGGAAGAAAAAAGTATTTTGAACCTCCAAAAATTGCTTCACAACTACTTCAGAAGCTTTTGTTGCAATTCAGTGCAAGACATATCTATGTGGGCAATGCATGATTAATATAAAAGAAGGAAGTATTTCAAAAGCATCAAAGCGCAAAACATATACATTTGTATAACTACATTCTTGAACAAACCGTCACCACAAAGATAACACGTCAGGACTTAAGGTTGGCAAGATACTCCGGTAGGTACATGGGTCTATGAAAAATAATAATTTCACGCAAAAACGGCAAAAACAAAAACGAATTGGCCAAAACATATCTCGTGCTTAGAAACCCTAAAAAGATAGAGGAGAAGCTACCTTTTGTAGTTGCTACGTCTGGGTGGAGCACCGCTGGCTGCAGGGAACTCAAAGGACGTCACAAGGGCAGGCTACATCAAAGACGACAGCAACAACGGTGTGACGAAAGAGCAGACATCGCTGACCACAAACAAGGCAACGACGCACTGAAGGAAATTCGAGAGGCACGCACGACAAGAATTTCCGGTGGTATGGAAATGAAGTTGCGGCCACATTTTACTAATAGCGAGCACCTTCATTGCAACGTCATTGGCACAAATTGAAGGAAGATCGTGGCAGGGAGAGCAAATTGGTGAGTGAACCGGAGGCGGGCATTGACGTTGCCACCAACGGTTAACTGTCAGTGGAAATAAACATCATTCACAACTCTGTGGTCGCAGCGCACCAAAGATGCGCGCTTTTGAAATTTTGACGTAACTATTTTTGAACTACATGAAGGCAATATAATAACACTCCTGACACACTTTACTCTTCTATATAGTGTCATTTTTTCACTACAGACTAAGACATAGGGTTTCTAAGGCTTTCCAGAGGGTATGCCTTTCATGACGAGTCATTGGATGTTTTTAGAATAATAAGTGCTTGCTTTTAGGATGTCAGAGAACCAATCAAGACACACATTGCATTATTTTTTGGATGCAGTTGTCATGAGCAAAGGCATGCTTGCAGTCGTCATAACTGTAGCCTAGGAACTCAAATAGCACCCTACAGCCATGTCTACTTGAAATTCCCTATTTAATTCAGTTGCACTCAAAAAATTCTTGAAAAATTGTCATTCGAATCCTCTCTCACTTGTGCATGTATTGAAATTTTCACAACATCAACAGATGCACACACTTCTGTACAGAGCTCTCTTTCTGCTTAGGTGCACGATTTAAGAGCCTCCTACCTTAGTTTGAAGTGAAATGTACATTGGTAACCATGATTTGCCAAGACCACTAAATTTCTATCTTTTAGCTATCTTTTGAAGGTTCATTTCCTTTGATAATATTTAAATTTGAGTGTTCTTGTACCTATTCAAAGTACTTTTGAACATGCTTTCAATGATAGAAATACTTTATATTGGAAGTCAAACCATACTTCCCAAAATACTCCCTTCTTCCACAACTCATGATACATCTATTGACATGAATTATCTGCAGACTCAACTTCGGCAGAATATACGAGAGGAACCAACTCAAGTTGCACAAGTCTCACCTCCCTAGTCTCTTTTCAATCTGGTCAAAGACTTCTAAGTTTTGAAGGTATGAATTTCTGTCATCCAAAAGTCAAATCCTATTGTAATGGTCAATTCCTTTATGGAAAAATGCAGCTAACCACTTGCACAAAAAATGAGGTACAACAGAAAAAAATTACAAGAAGAGGTTGTATACACTAAGCTGATCAATAATATCATTACTTTCACCTAGTGAGAGGAAAGAGCTGATCATCTTATATTGTCTAATGTGGCTCGCACATTTGAACACAAATGCGTTAACTTTAAGGTTTCCTCCATCCATCCACAAGGTCTTCGAATGAAGGAAAAATTGAACCTCATAAATCAAAAGTCAGTCACAAAAAAAGATAGACTCATATGATGATAATATTTCAAATTCTCTTGAAAACATCTATGGAGTAAGGGCTAGCTTACATGTGAGCCCGGTGGGCAAACTTGGACCTAAAACAGACAAGAATTCAAAATTGCCTTCACCGATTGTCTTGCCGGGGTGGGCAAACGGAAAAGGAGGAGCCCAATTTCAACCAATATCGGTGGACAATCGGTGGACAACTCCATTGGTGGAGACTAATGGTGACTAGTGGATCATGAGAGAATCTAATACTGTACGTGTCCACTCCTCCATTGGAACCCTCCTCCACCCACCGGGTCCACATAAAAGTGGAATTCGTTTTTTTCTCTGTAGCTCCCCCTGTAGCGCTTTGCCCACCGAGGGAGCATGTAAAGGAGGTAAGCATGATGTAAGCATGATGTAAGCATGATCTAAGCATGATGTATTAGGTAAACATAGGTGATTCCGCAAATTCACATATTCAGCAACATACATTGAATCTCACAGAATGCTAATCAAGCAGCAAGTATATCAGATTTATGCTAATTTAGAACACCTTAACAAAAAATGATAGCACAACAGTCCCTGAAAGATGACAATAATATGACAATTTAACAAGAATGACTCCACATTGAGACAATATTATAGGTTAATTAGGTGTAGTGAAGAAACCCTAAAACCTGCTCTGTTAATCAACCAAGAATGTCAAAGTCCAATTCACCATCGTTTTAGAACAATCCCTAAAGTTTTGATTGAAACACACGACTTCTTGAAAGTCAAGAACTAAAAAGGGCAAGGCAAACAAAAACTATTTGACTCAAGCATGAACTCAATCTAACAAACATTCCAGAATTTCACCGGATGCATCATCAAATGTAAAATGATCAGCAAGTAGTATTGATGGAATGGAAGTCTCTGCGAATGAAAGCCCGGTGCTCGCTCCCTAGCTTGTTCCTGAGCGCCGAAGTTCCCCGTAAGGGAGTGTCACCTTTCTTAGATGGGGCCCTTAAAAATTATGAAAATTGAGTGTTTTTATTGTAGACAAAAGTTCAACACCTAGTACTATGAAGTAGTGATTTTTACTAATTTTGGCAATACGAATTATCTTTATAAAGAATTACTTCCTACACTAAGAATACCCCTTGGTGAATGCACAATAAGATAATCTTTGTTTTTGCGTCTTGGTGCATTAAAAGGACAATTTTGGGATTTTCAAAAGATCATGGATAAATATTGAAAACTAATCATGGTGTAACATTATTTTTAGGTAGTTTGGGAATGTTGATATGAATATATATTATGACCAATAAATCCATTAATTATTTATTTTGTTCTTATAAATACATTATTAGATTCTTTAAAGTCATTGCGTACCCAATGTAGTAGAGCACCTCAAATTTCGTGAAAATAAGATTATTTGAAAAAAAATTGAGTTATAATTTTTTAGAGTATTCAAACATGTAAAAATGAACATTTACACTATTAAAACAAACATTTGTTTTGTTTTGTTTTGTGACATATGTTGGGATCTCCTAAATTGATTGCAAAGAGCCATCAAGCTATCAAGCCCATAGGTTGATGAGCTATAGAACACTTTAGCTGCTATAACATTGCACTAAAAATTTTATTCTTACTTTCTATTTTATTTTTATTTTATTTATAAAAAATTATTTGGCATACTATTTTTGCATTCCAAACAAATCTAAAAAAGAATAATACAAAAATTGATGTACATGTAAGATAATAAAAAAAATAGCGCTATAGATAATTTGTCATATTTAATTATTAAAAAAATGGGTGTGAAAGAAGACTAAAAAGTGATTAGACATCATTTATGTGGCAATTATAAATGGTATGCTAATGGTTGTGGCAATGACACAAGGCACAATAGTCTATATATTATTAAAACTAAATGTTTGTTGGTTTGTAGGTTTGTGATGTACAACAGGATCTTGGCAACCATTGGCTGACTTAAACACACTTGGTACTATTGGAAAGCACTCTGCAAGGGGATGAGCACAAAAGCAAATTTATAGCAATCCAACCAATGGGACAAAAGAAATTGAGTTTCTACATTTTGATGAATTAAAAATATAAAAAATTAGAAATTGGATTATGAATAGGACATGCTTGGTACCATTGGAAAGTCCTTAGTGAGGGTGTGCTCAAAAGAAAGTTTTACAGCTTGCATTCTAATTGAGAAGGTATAAAATCTTGAGTTTTTGAGTTTTAATATCATCAAAAATTTGAACATTGGAAGGAAATTTGAAAATGGGATTTGAAAACTATGGCTATAGAATACTTTAGCCACCACAAGACGAAGCCTCTACTTTTTATTTTACTTCTACTTTTGCTTTTTTTGTAAAGTATATGTTTGTTGAAACTTTACATTTATATTTATATATTTTTTTATTTTTTTATTTTATTTTTATTTTAAAATTTGTTTGCAAATAGTTTTTCTACTTTTGCATGCCAAATAAATTTAGAAAATAAAATTTAATACAAAATTAGATAGAATTTATGATATTAAACGTTAATACTAAAGATGATTTGCCATATTGAAAGGACTGAAATATGGATATGAAAAGAGATTAAAGAAGGCTTAGCCGTCATTGTTGTAGCAATTACAAATGATAAACATGTGGTTGTAGCAATGGCACAAGGTATATTAGTCTGTACTATTAAAATAGATGTTTGTTTGATATTAGAGTTATTCGTAAAGTAAACCCGAGTTTAGAGGTAAAACTGGGGTTTCAAGCCCTGCTTTATGTAAAAAAGCAGGTGAAAAAGTAAAAAGCTCGCGCAATCAACACTAGCAAAACAAAACTTGGGACCAAACTTTCTTTCGCATCGAAATGGTGCCTAAAAAAGTTTGGACCTGAGTTTACCTGTCACAGAAATTGTACATTGACAATTTGTGAGAATAGAGGGTGGAGAGGTTGTTTTTATAATGAAATCCACTGTTCTTTATGAACTCTCAAAGGATATGGGTTTATTTTAAGATTGAGCTCCTCCAAGCTCTTACAAGTTACTTACAACTCCAACCATTTACATATCCCATATGGGTTGCTTTACCTCCTTTCACCAATTTGTATAAGATCTTGTTTAAAACTGGGTATCAAACTAGGGATGACTTTACGAATAACTCTATTGTTTGGAATGTACATTAGGACCTCTTGAATTGATGAGCTAACGTTGACACTCTTGGTATTGAAAGACGTCCTCAGCAAAATATGTGTGCATTAAACAAGTTTCACCGTGTTTCAAACAATGGGGCAAGGTATTGATTTTGAAGTTCTTATTGCACTAGAAATTAGAAAATTCAATAAAAAATTAGTTGCAAAGAGCCATTAGGCCATTAGACCATATGTTGACAAGGTGTAGAACATATTGATTGCTTTACATTGCATAGATAATTCTTTTTTTAATTTTTTAATTTTAACCTTTTTTAAGAATTTGTTGTCAAGTTTAAGTTATTGGATTTATATTTGATGTATTTTCTATTTCTATTTGTTTCCGGATAGAAGAAAAATAAGTATAATGAGATTTGACAAATACAAGGGATGTATTTGCTTTCATAAACCAATTTTTTTTAATTATTTATTGATTCCCACCCTTCCATCTATAGTAGAATAATAGTCTTAAAAGATTGGATATATCTTAAGACCATTGAAATTATATGCTCAATAAGCCAATATTTTATAAATATAACCATTTTCTCATGAATTGGATCTTTTATAACAATTAACAACTTGTAAAAAAATAAATTAACGCATTCTTTAACCTTGTACCACTGTTGTAGACATTAAGTGTGCAAATGGATGACTTCAACTAAGATTGGAGGATGGGAAAAAAAAATTTATTCAATTTATTTATTTGGAGGGTACTTGTGTGCATTTTCAAAGAATAGTATTGCAAAGTCCTCATTATGATCTCATTGACTTTTCTAAAGAAGAAGATGTTTAATCCACAAATCCCCCTTGTAGTGTATTTGGGCCATTTCTTACTATTTATTCTTGAAGTGAATTTTAGCCCTAAAAGTGGTATTTTTTTTAATTTGAATTTTAGTAATAAAATAAAGCTTATCCACTTAATTTTCTACTCAAATTGGAAATTTTGAAAAAATAATGAATTTCAATATTTTATAGCAATATGAACTTTGGGCATGTAACCACGATTTGTTGATTTTTTAATTATAAAATGACACAATAACTTTGGTTTATACCACAATATTATTCACTATATTTTACATATATAGTGAAATTTTCATATTTTTTTAATACATTTTGTATTTGATATGAATTTTCTTCAATTTTTTTTAAGAAATTCACAATAATTTCAAATTTTTCCAAAAAAGGTTGAAAATCTAGTATCTTGTAGTAGACATGTGATTTTATCTCTGAAAATTAAATATAAATTTTTTCATTAAAATCTTGTAGAAAAATGGCATCAAACAAAGTAATGGACAATGAGGCTAAAACCTAGTGTCTGTGGTCATGGACTTGTTCTTAGAGCCCATTTCTACTGGGAGATTGGAGGGTCTAGGTCTAAACTTTTAGCCTCCGGTTTTGTATAAGTTGAAAACATTCCTGGACCTTCTAAACCCTAGACACAAGCTTGCTTTCAAAACTATATGTCATGTCAAGATTTCAAATTTTTTTCTCCTATCTGTCCTTGGTCAATTTAGATGAGCCTCCACTTCCAGTTACCAATGGAAACACTCTTACAAGGTTAATATAAACTATCTTAGTAGATTGATAATACAACTAGCTGTTTCAATGCCAATTGGACTAGAAATGCAATTGCTTGGACAACAAGAATAATCAACATGCTTTTGATTTTGAGTGTTATACTTAGGGAAGGCAACCCATTCATGATCAACCTCCCATTTTGGCAATGTAGGTTGTTCTTTTTTCTTGCAGCAGCAAATGAGCATTGATAAATTATGGCACAATTTCCAGCACCTTGTGGCACATTATGATTGTCTACAAGACTTTCAATATTGCAATGAACCCTTGTTGGATTTTGCAACCAGCTCGTGGTTGAAAATATGAAGGTCTATATGACTAGTATGGGTTGAACAAAATCTTCAACAAAAATCTTCATAGTAATTATGTTTTGAGAAATAAAAATCTGAAAAATTATGGACACCTTCCCAATTCTATTGCTATAAACAGAAAATATTCCTAGTGAAGAAACCTACCCTGTAGATACGTATATTTGGTTAAGTAGTCAGAAATGGGTTGCCTCTCCTACTATTAGTTTGATATGGTTCTTGTAAGAAACTGATTTATTGCAGATCCATTTCCTCATTACAAAAATTCAATAATATAGAAGCTCTCAATCTCTCCAAGATGGAATCACATAATGCCATAGTTCTCGTTCCAGATCCATTTCCTCATTCTTAAAAACTCTGAGATGACATGGATACAAGTTCTGTTATGATGGAAGGTTTAAACTCTGAATGCTTGTTGCCTCTCATCTGCTGCAAGATTTTGCAGCAGTGAATGGGTTCTGCGGGTGTCAAATTTTTTCTAGTGTGAACCTAATTGTCAAGTACACTTTGCAACCATGCTGAAAACTGTGTGCACAGAGCATCCAAAGAGTAACTAAGCTGACCAATGTATACCCATATTAATATTGCTCAAGGAGATCATGTGTGCAATCCGGTCTATAGCTGGAAGAGACTGTAAAAACCTTCACTAGACTGGCTTGTTAAACCATTCATTCATCTACGCTGTCATATTTCAAAACTGATCTAAGTTACTGAACGGGGTGATGACTGATGAAGAAAACAGCATAAATTCCATCACCGCCTGTATCCCTAGCTAGTAGTCGTGCACTCAGAACCATCAAAAACTTTTTACCATGATTTATAGTGCGTCTCGCCAAGCATATTTTCCGCCACCAAGAGTCGTGCATTTCCACCTGCACACCTAAGTGATTTGAAGGGCTCCAAGGGCTGCTCGTAGTCAGGGATCCTAAGGTACAATCAATCGTGCGACCTCCCTGCTTATGGAGCTAGTGTACACTAGTCAGTGAAGGACATCCCTGCTCGTCATGGATGCAACGAAAAGAGTGTGTGCCAGCCAGCCAGCCAGCTCAGCTACGTCACACACAAGCCCAGTACCATTTGCTCCCATTGATGATGAATGATCCAAGAACTGATTCCGACTTCGAACCACCTCCTTTTGAAATCATGCAAACATAACTTTTGGAAGGTTTTGTCAAGGACCTGGAAAGAGAAAGCTCGACTAAGAGTCTCCATCGGTGCACATAATAATTGTAAGCTCGGTGTATTGCCTTGAAGAGGATAAACAAGGAGCCGCAGTACGCAGCAGCGTACTATATTGTGTGTGCCTGGGGATTGACCACATTCAAGAAACAGTCTACAAGTTCTGAGTATGAATTTTTTTTCACTCCAGACACAGCCGAGAGCTGAATTGACTCAAGAGCAATCATGGAAGTGAGGTTCAGGAGTTTTACTCAAGGGACATCGTTCTCACTGGGGTTTGTAACAATGGATGTGAAATTCTGGTCATATCTGATATTCCTGGACACACATATCCTCTCTTCAAAACACAAAACAAGAAGCTCAGTCAACATGATGTAGTCTATGTCAATCAACGTCAGACTCTCCAACAAGCAACTACAGTAAATAGTGAAATTAGGTTGCTTCACATTCATTACTCGACATTTTGCACAATATAAATATTTATTGTTTCTAATGAAAGTTTACTACTTTTGAATTAGTATAGTTGTAATTGGGATTCATGAACCTCCATGTGTACAACTTGAAATATCTGTAGCAATATTTGTTGACTTTAATGGCCTATAAAGTAATTTTCTTGAAGTAAGGCAACCTAATTGTTAAGGCAACCTAGTTTCACTATTTAGTTTTACATCACAAGAGTTTTGTCCCACTAGTCCAGTCTAGTGTTGGCTTGCTTTTTGAGTAAGGTCCTACTCAAATCTCCTAAGTCACATGTAGCTTTTGTCAATGCAATACTTCCTCCCCTTTCTATGCAGAACCAATACAGCAATTCTTACAATGACTTCAAATATGTGAGTTTGTGCATCACTCCAAAAATCGAATGGTTTCAATCTGATGAATTTGCTGTGAATAAATGAAAAGTACCCTCTGGAAAGACCAAGTCTTCACTGCTTGAAGCCGCAGTCCATGAGCATGGCACTGTCTTGTTGTGTTTCTCGTACAGAATCTTTTCATGGAGTGTGAAATGTTGCAGTGCATTTGCATTTCAAGCTTTGTGCTTGTCCTCCGTAGTCACAGGGATATGAGTAGCACAGTTCGAAGTGCCACGTGTTTCAGAGCAATTGTAAAATTGAAATTTGAAACTCAGTCAAGATGAAGTCTTCTCATACCATTGTTTTTCTTTTCGTTTTGGGTCACAACATGAAATTATAGAAGATTTCACTGTGAAGATGCAAATCATTTGGTCCCATAATCTACACAAGACAAATGTTTGGCTTCGTTTCCTGGCTGGGGCATAAGTTTTACTACTATGGAATCAATTAGGTGGGTTTTTTACAATTTGAAACTCTTCATTGAAGAGGGGGTGGGGTCACAGTGGCAACATTTCAACTGATCACATGGTCTATGTACCAAATTTTTAATTATTTTTATAGGGAAAAAAAGTATTAGTTGAGATGTTGTACTTGTTGACAAGGAATAACCTAGTGATTGAAGTTATATTCTTAACCACTAAGCCTGTGAACCCCCAAAGATTCATGACTAAGTTCCTTCAGAAACCATTTTAAAAATGACATTACTTTATAAAAGATTTTTTTTATTTTCTTTTTTCTTTTTTTTTTGCATAATTCAACTTTTTTTTAAATGATATTATTGCACATTGCTTTACTAGATTTTTAGACTTTGAATCCTCTAACTTAAAATTTTGCACTCAAAAGTTTTTAAGCTTTTAGCCCTTCATGATAGGAAATTGAATTGAAAATCTAAAAGAAAAAAAACTGAATAGAAGAAGGTACAAGGTAGAAGGAAAAATCAAAGCAATAGTTCTAAAATAGAACTGAATCATGTCAACTCTAAAGGTGAAATTTTTGTAACAAGTAGTCTATATTCTACAAATGTTTTTGCTTTGAAAACTTGTGGAAATTGAGTTCAAGCAAATCCTATTTGTTATTGTTTTGGAAGATGTTATAGTTGACCTGAAGAACAAGACTCTTTATAGCTTTCACATTAGTAATCCAAATAGAATGAATCAAAGGTTTCTATGATATTTTTTTAATGAAAAATTAATTAATTTTGATATTTTGCATCTTATTTTTGTTGCTCAAGTTCAAGCATTTTGTACTTAGGAAGGCATAATTTTTTCTCCCAAGCACCAAATGAAATCTAAATTATATTTCCAAAAACAAATATATTATTTTATCGTCAGAAAAAGTTTCAAAAAGTTTAACTGGGAGTATAAGCTCTAAAATATTGTGGTGTTTGAGGCCCAAAACCACTTCAAAATACTTATACCCAAAGCAAGGCTATAATTTTCATTTGTGTCTATTCTCTAACAAATTCAAGTGTAGGATCCTTCAATTAACTTGTTCTAGTACATCCTTCCTATATTTGAAAGTAAGAATCTCCACCAATTCCAAGTTCAATATGCCTTAACATTAAAAAAAATTTATAACTCTTCCCAAAGGTGAAGTTTTGTCTTTTGACATTTTTAGAAAATAAACAGTGTGTCCACAACTCATGTAATTTAGCCAAAATGTCGTAAAATAGATTGAAAATATATGTAAAAAGAATTAATCAAAAAAAAATTCATATTCATCTCTTTCTTTATATATTTAATAGAAGGTAATATTGGGTGAAACTAAAATCTAAACTACTAATAAATTTTACAAGAAATTGAGAATTACTAGTTCCAGTGGTGAGAATGTTCCAATAAAGAATGTGTATGTTACGTTTTTGTTTATATTTTCAAATTTTCAAAATTGTGTTCAAAAAACAACTTTATATTAATATTTATCCCGACTTCTTTGCCTATAAAATGAACTCCCCGTAAGTTTTACCTCTATGATTATTTGGATTTGAGTGGTTCAAATGTTTTTAGCAAGTATCACTACATAAAAGTAAATATAATTAATTGATCTTATTTTAGAATATATTTTCAGTTGCGCATTTTGACATTAGAATCAAAGAAAACCTTATAACTCTTGCAATATTTATTGGAATGACATGAAACAAAACTTCACATGTAGATTACAATGATTAGCATCCATTTTTAAAGATTTTGTGCAAATTTTTTAATTATGAGATTAATAGAGTCTACTTACGTTCTCCAAAAATCCAAAGTGGGCTCTGTAGTCCATTATGGGTTAAATAAAATTTGACATCATAGGAACTAATCCTAAATCCTAAATTATCCATTCCATGACTTTAAACCTTTAGAAGATATAATTAAGCTACAAAGAACAATCACATTTGTTAATATAGTGTCATATAAGAAGAGATCATATCTTGATCACCACATCAATTATTTCATTTAAATTTTTCCTATCTTAATTAGCCTATCAAGGACCATGCCTATAAATTGTGACTTGTGCATGAATGCAAACATGTTCCATATACATAAAAAAAAGTTGTTTTTCCATCTATCCAATACTTTGTTAATGACTTCATTAGTTCTCTAACTTTTTTTGGTATAGATTTTCAAAATACTTTGAGGACAAATATATTACACCATAAATACTTTATAGCTTAATTAAAAAATGATCCTTCAAAAACAACTTCAAAAGATATATATTGAGACAAACAAAAATGAAAATCACCTAAACTAAAACTCAATATTCTATGTTGAAGGACAAATTCTTGTCAAAACCACTAATATTCAATCCGCAATCAAAATTTGGAGGAATTTTCAATTTTCAATTTATTAAATATATTTATTCCAATGGTAGGACTAGATATATGGGAAGTGGACTCCAAGCTATAGTTTACAACCTTAGTTATAGTTATAGTTATAGTTGGACTATATATGGGAAGTGGACTCCAAGCTATAGTTGGACTTTGGTTACTTCCTTTGATGACCTTTAGGTCGAATAGATATACATTTTTGTATTGACAAATCTAGGGTACATTATGTGTGAAGAATTACTTAATTAGACATGACCTTGTCCATGGAGTCATGAGGCCAAACCACTAAAATGATGAATTAAATGAAGTCACGACATGGCTATGGAATCACGATGCTACACAACTAAAGCCATGAAACAAAGCTAAACAACTTGCAACTATGACTATTGCATCATATAGTTTGTGGGCCTTTCCTCAACATCACTACATACGCAATATTCTTATAATTATAGAATAAAATAGAATAAAAAATAATTTTGACCAATGAAAGTTGAAGAATTATTTCAAGACCAAATTTATCAATAAATTTTGTTTTGTATTGTTTTATTTATGTAGATTTAGGTAATCACTAACTAATCATCCATGAGAGCATTTGGCATTTTAAAACCATAAATCTTTGCCCATGGAAAACCTTCTTTGTACTTGCTTGCAATCTTCAATCTTGACTGTAGCAAAAACACATTTCAAATTTGATGTCTTGCATCACAACTCAAAGCTATATATGTGCCATAATCTCAAAGTGCAATTGCAACTTGGCCATGTAGGTGCCCTTTCTACTAATTCTCCCTTCTAATACATTTGTCTATCATGCTCAAGTTTTTGTTTTTTTGCTTTCACCATTTGATTTTAGTTTGTAATTTGTTCTAGCATGATATTTGGTTGGAACAAAACTTTGTTTTTTACAAAGTTATGATTGGTTGTTGTGAAGTACTTGATCAAGAAAAAATTGGTTATATGGCTTTGGTCTTTGCAAACTTTGATGACTTTGATTTATGTCGTCTTCATGATGAGGGTATACGTGCAAAAGTACATCAATAATAGAAGGTTCATGTCATTCATGAAGGCTAGTCTTGATGACTTCTCTTTCTAAATTTCCACATCTTTGTAAGGACTACATTTTGGAATTTCTACCACCAAGGTTTGCCAATTTCCTTTGCCTCGTCAACAATGCAGTTAGGAAGATCCATGACATCCTTCTTCAAACCTTGACTGCCACAATGCAACTCCAAGCACCTATTCACGGAGGTCCTTATGGATTTTTCTGCTTTTATTGTCAGCCACACCAACTTCAAACTACAAAGGCTAGGGCCAAATGTGCAACCACCTAATGATCAACCTATAGAGCTAACCAGACCATGTCACAAAGTTGTGCAAATAGGTATGAAAAAAAGCTATCTTGTTTGACAAAAATTGGGTCTCAATGATGTATTGGACGTCTAATGTCGCATGATGTATTGGACATGTGTTGAGTATGCATTAAATTTTTGTCTAATAAGGCCATATTCAACAATTGAGACAATTTAGAATTTTATTTTAATTATAACCTTAAGTTTAGAATGTAATAGGTGTTTATTAAATTGAAACACTTCAATCAATGAGATTTAATATGTCAAATTGTAAATGGAGGGTAATTTATTCGGAAGTCAATCTTAAATTTGAGTCTACTAGACGGAAGGGGAAGGGTCTATTAGATGTCCTAGACGTCGTGTTCATCATGTTGTCTACATGTTCATGAAAACAACCCTGGTCCAAAATAGCACGGGGGCTTTGTCATGGAAATGCTTTTGATATAATCTCTTTAAACCTTTAATCCTCCTAAATAATCCTAAAGTTGTTCCAAAATTTAATTTCTTTTGCCAAAATCCCTATCCTATAATTTCCATGATGATCTAATAAACCATTATAGTTAAGATAATGTATAAATTAATTAACGATTCATACAAGTTTTATATCTAGATTACAAAAATTCAATAATATAGAAGCAACCTTTTTGGCTACCTTGGATTCCAAAGACCTTTACTTTGATGCCTCATATCTCCATTTCTATAAGAGATTTAGATTTGAAAATTAGGATCATAGTAAATCAACTTTCCAAAAATTCAAACCCAAAATATTATTTTGATTCAATACTTTATTCAAATATAATCCAAAACTCTTCACATCAATGCTTCCTTTAATAATTAATTAATATACCAACAAATGTATAATGTAGCACCTCAAGTGCATCCTACACTTCAAACCCACCAAGAACTAAGAAAGAAACAAGGAAGAAACCAATCCTTGACTCTAGTAGGCAATCACAAAACCTAAGAGGCTAGCTATCGGCTAACTCTAGACCACACAAACCTTAACTCCTAAATGCCCAAGCCTTGAAGTGTATTTTTCCTATGAATAATGAACATTCACTTATAGTTATCCCTAATGAAGTAAAAAAAAAATTCAAAATCTAACCGTATAGATGTTTAAAGAGCTTGCTTATTAGTATGCGTACCAATTTTGAGTGCAAAATTGCAAAGGAGTTGTGAAATTATAACCAAAGAAATGTATATTTTTTTATTTTTAGTATGTTGTCCCTTCCCCCCAATGTTTAAGAAATTAGCACATAAGAGTTTTTCGGGATGGGAGGTGATATGAACAACTGCAAATAGTGGTAGCACATTAAAATGAACTTTTCAAAAAACTTAATTTCACATGAAAAGCTATAAAAACCATTACACAATCCACCTTGCAATTGTTGAAATGCAATTATCTTTTATAAGTAGAAATTGCCAATAACTCCAAATCAACACTTGCAAGTTTAAATTTTCAGTGGTGAAAATCATGAAAACACTTTACACTCCATTAGGACCATTTTCAAAGCAAATGGATAAGTACAATTCCTTAAATCTCAAATTAAGTGAAATTGGCAAGCTTTGCTCAAAGCCAAAAAATGAGGTAAAATTTGCAAGCTTTACTCTTCACTAATGGAACGGTCAAAAGAATTTAATTTCCCACACCAAAATGAGCCTAAAATTTTAGATAAACCATATATAATCAGTTGGGCACTTAGGGGGTAACATCAACTACTAACACTTCTTAAACTATTAAGACTATTAATACATCCTTTAATTAATATATGAAGATGCCTACTTCAACTAGGAAAATCCACATCACGGCAATGGACACGTTTTCATGTATCATGCATAATATATATATCATCGTCTTGCAACTCTAGTCGTTCAATAACCTCGTCATTCTTTAGGACATCACATATTTAGATACGAACCATTGCATTTTAGAAAGGGTTGCACAATCCTGACTAAACAATTTGTATTGCCCTTTGACTAGTCAAACTAAGCTTTGGAGTCATTAAAAGAGAAAACAACTTGCAGTTTGACACAAGAGTGGTACGGGGCCATGCTAGGAATGCACCTTCTTTGGGTCTTCTTGATGTCCCTTTAAAGTTGACTGCAATACTCTCTACATCAACGTGCCAAATTTAGTTTCAAGTGAAGAAATTGACCAACCACTACCCTCTGTTGATGTTGCCCTATGCCCTAACGACAATATTACACCATATTAGATACAGGACATGTTGCTCTTTAAGAAAGACGATAAAGATTTGATGCACAACAATGGAAGGCTTGCTTCCCAACACTTAGACGTTGCATTTAAGGTGCTCCACAAAACCAAACGGCAAAAACAAGGCTACGAGTGACATCGGTACTTGATAGATTCTTCCATGTGCCACTTGTTCCTAAGCTTGTGCTTGCAGTTCATCAATGTCCATGACAACCACTTGGTCCTTGTCTGGTCAGCTCGGACAATCTTTATAGGCTATGCACCAGCTACAACTTATTGATGTTGCACAATCATCACCAACACTAGGCATTTGCTCTTGGTATTGAGGATTGGTTGAAAGATTTGTTGTCCAATTATGACAGGCTCTTGTACCGGTATGTCGATGTTATACAATAGCCGGACATATCATTATGCAAACTATTCACAGTCCGCCTCGGACATCGTATTCGGCTTCATCTTAGAGACTTCACTTTATATCGTTCTGATGACGAGGGTGCATGTATGGAAGTGCGTTGACAATGAGAGATTTGTGTTGTTTTCCAAGGTCAGTCGCAACGACCACCTTTTCTGGATTCTTCATTTGTGCAAGCTTGTGAGGGTTGCATTTACAAAAGACTAATGCATAAATGTACTTTACGACAAGTGAGATTTTATAATAGCCTCGAGATAATACCTTATATTTGTTGGGGTTTGGCACTTTTGTAAAAAATTGGTGAAAACAACAATTTTGAATCTACTTCTCTACGTACTAATAATGAAGATTAAATATGCTAAAATTTTAGCATACTTAAATATGCTAAAATTTCAAAAGTTATTATATTCAATTTAGTATTGTGAAATTTTTTCAAAAATAATTTTTGAAAATACAAGCGAGTTGGCAATCCAATACATCTTTGATGAAAACAACAAATGATCAGCATTATAAAGCATCATGGATAGAGGGACAAAACAAACAAAAGTAAATATATTGTATTCAAAGAGCTTTAAAGCCATGAAAAGATTGTAGACAAACCAATTGTGTCTTCACTCTTTCATGGCTTCATATTTTGTAGCTTCAATTGATTGTCACTTCTTTGTGGCTTCAAATGATCTTGCAATTTTTATATATAGCTATTAATATAGCATATATATATAATTTTTTTAATTAAAAAAATCATATTAATAAATTTTTATCACACAATTACTTCTTCCAAAAATTTAATAGCTCTAAAATTAGCTCCTCAGTTTTTTACGGGTTTAATCATCAACTAGGGCCTTCATTGAATCTTGCATTATGTACAATTTTGATTTTGACCTTCTTTACTAGAAAATACTAGAATTTGGTAGAAAATCTTCATTGCATAAGTGCTTTGAAGTCTCCTATTATCACATCTTTGAACTTGGAAGTCTAGAAAAAGTAATTGCAATCTACATATTTTTGATGGATAGACAATTCAGTATTCATTTTATATGATGAATGCATAAATATGGGATAAATTATGTACATTAGGCATTTATTTTTCTTTCAAATGCAAATTGAAGTGAGATTATTGAATTATTTATTTATTTTCTATCCATTTCTTATAAAGAAATAACACAAAACTTCTATTCAATCATGTAAATTTGAAAAATATAATAATTGTTTATAGGCTCTACTACCAATTCCAAGTAGTAAATCTCCAATCGCTCAAAGTACAATTAATATTAAGAATTTGAAGTTGGGATATGATATAATTGAATTTGTTTTGAAAAAACTTCAATTCGTAACCCAATTATAGTTGATACCACATTGAAGAAGAAATTGCATTAAAACAAAATCCACTAGTTATATTGTTAGGGTGGTGATTCTACAAATACCTGTACAATCAAATAATTGAAGACTAAAGGACATTTTAGGCCTTTTGGAAAGCTAAAAGTATTTCCTACAAGATTAAGAATTGCTCTTTGGTTTGGATAAAAAATTTATTAAAGATTGAAGTCATGCTTTTTTTTCAAATTTCCAAAGATTTCCAACAAGGTCAAGGGTTAAGGATTATTATTTGATTCAAGTAACATTTCATGCCAAATAAATGCCTTTTCTCATCTTTCCAAAGTTTCAATCTACCAAAGTAGGACTAGACATTAATTTGTCAATTTTTTTTTTTTTACCATTATATTTTCTTATTTGGATATGAGATTGGACTCCAAAGTAATAACTTGTAGTCAACTAATGACATCCCAAAAAATTCTCTAATTGTTTCTAATATAAATAAAGAGCCTAGTAAAGACTTTTAGTCAACTAACAACATGCCAAAAAATTATAACTATTTCTATTACAAATGAAGAGTTTTATTTTAAAATTTGGTTTAGATTGCATCTTCTAAAGATATAGCCCTACTCCCCCAAAAAACTTCATTTTTGAATTTCTAGCTTTGGAGGTCAAGAAGTTTTATTTAATATTTTTGAATTTACATTATAATCTTATAGTATGTTTTAATTGAAAGGAACCCTTTGGATATGGTTTAGCACAAAAAAGAAGGAAATAGTTTTACCAAAGAACCTCCACCAACCATAAAATAGGGACAATTTTTTGGTGGGGGGAGTCTCTATTTTAACAAGATCGATGTGATCTATCCATGGTCATTTTCATATAGCCATGGTGGCCACAATACAAATAAAAACTTTGAAATTACACTTGTACTTGAAGGAGAGGAGATGATATTAGCATCCAAGGTACAAAGACCCCAAACTCCCCCAAGTCCAATTGTAACTTGTAGTTTAGGACCCAATTTTATCTTCCTTCATCTTAATGTAGTGAAAATTCCTTGAAGTTTTGTATTATGACAATGTGGAATGGGATTCAAAAATCGTATTGTTGTTCACGTAGAACTTGTGTTTTCTTTGTCAAAGATGATTTGACCAAAATCCATATGACAATTCCTTGAATTTGTCGTTCCATTGCACCCCAAAATTGGGAATTGGATAAGTTAGAGTCCGTAACTATTATGTGCAATGATAAAAGAGATCCCCAAGGGTCATCCCTCCTTAATGTCACCTCAGTTAAGTTAGTAGGTGACCAACTGACCATGCTGCTTAGGTACACCAGCGCACGATTCCTCCAAAGCACGGCACATGGCAAGCCCAAGAGCAATCAACTGACAGCTTGGCAATGATCTGCTGAAGGAGGAAGCATTTGAGAATGCTGGTGCTCAACCCTGATGAGGTATGAGGTAGACAAGCCTATTATCACCCTGATTCGCAATCTGATGAATATCTTGGAGCCAACTCCAAGAGGGGTACATATGGGGTACATATTTTTTTGAGGTGTGCGCTTGTTTCATGAATCAAACTCAAGTGGAATTACAATTTTTCGATTCAAGTTGTGATTTTTGTGAATTTCTGAAGTGGGTTACCCTGAAATTACAAAACTGCTCATAGAGTGAAGTCATGAACGTACTATATACAACCCATAACCACCTTTCCATGTATCCCAAGGTACTTAACTATTCACCACTAAAGAATTGACACATTATCCCTCGTTGACATTAATGCAATAATTTTGTCAAAAAACAAATGGATTTAGATGTTTTTGGGGATGAAATTGGGGCCAAAAATAGGATGACGGAATTGGGTATTGAATGGAATTGGGTTAGTCTACCTTAAGATCAGTTCAATTTAGGGTATTAACTTAAGTTAGGGATAAGCTTGCAAATGGAGATTGTCAAACTTCTAAGTTAGAACATCTGCACTAGTGAGCATAAAAATAAACACGCTAGATGCTCCTTGACATGTGACTTTTTTGAAAATGGACTTGTATAATATCTAGGCCTCCACCAACATGCATTTCAAATGGCCCAACGACCTGGCAAAACCCGCTCCCATGGGTACATGATTAATGAGCCACATCCATATTCTAACATGGTTGGGAATTCCTTGTGCACGCATGACATCAAGCAATTCTCAGAGAAAATTGGGAGCTCTTTAGAGATACAAAGTTGCCCCGTTCTCTTGCTCGCTCAACCTCAACTTTGAGGCACCATTAGAATTCAAGTTTTGCACAACTTATTGTAGCGCAAGTCCAAATGTGAGAGCATTGTAGGTTGAAATGTGGATGCAAATTGTAGAATGGCCCATGTTGAAAAATGCCAAAGTGTGCATTTGGTGGGACTCAACAACTCTTTTAGTGCACCAAACCATTTGCTAGGACAATATGCTACGTCTTAGTGGGGATACTATTAAGGTTGCTGAACTTGCTAGAAGCAAATTTGTAATGGATGCCACACTAGTCTTAAAAGCATCACTACCATGGGGCGGTGAAAATTCCACGACAAAAGCTTTTACTTGTACCTTGTGGAAGTTGCGAGCATTATTGAGCTGGGACCCTCCATTGTGGCTTGGCCTTGACTCATTGTATGCTCTCAAGGAGTTCACGTAGAGTATCCATTAGAAACCACGTGCAAACGAAATTCTGGACCTCCTATATTCTTTTTGAATTTTAAATAAAAATAAATTAAATTAAATATGAATAGATTTTCCTACTTTGGAAGTTTATGTTTTGAATTATTGATATTTTTATTTATTAATAACAATTAGTTATAAATTTTTGAAGTAAAAAGATACACTATAGAATTGAAAAATAACTTTCACATTCCTATATTATATAAGAAAAAAATGTCTAAAAAATGTCTAAAAAAGTCCTAAAAATATCTCTCTATTGAAAGCTCGTTTTGAGTTGAATATTGATTCAATGATCATCTAAATGTGTTCTCTATAATTATTTGAGTTGAAAAACATGTCATTTTAGTTCATTTTCAACCTCTTCTAGAAATCATTGCATATTTTATTTGAGTTGAAAATTTTGGCAATAGAAACCTATAGTCATTATTAAACAATGCCCAAAATTATATTTTATTAGAAACCACTTGTTTGCATGTGGTTTGTTGTTGTAGAACTAAGTGCCCCCCCCCCCCCCCCCCCCCCGAGTGTATGCTACAGTCTTAGATGACTTGCGCACTAAGGTAGGAGGCTAAAAAATGGCACATCTAAGAGTTGGTCTGCCTTTTTTGTGTATTTTATTGGATGGGAATAATTTTAGCTCATTTTTCAGACAAAGAGAAATAGATGAGGAATCTAACCAAAGTGGTTTCGTATTTTTCCAATCATTTTTGAATCACTTATGAATTTTCAAACAAGTTGGGTTATAGGTCCTCCATTTATGACCCTAGGTCTTTTATAAATTGGTTCACTTGCAATTCTAAAGAAAGATGGGAAAAGCAAAGCGAATGATTGGCTCTTTCGATTGATAATGTTTTTTTCCTTGATTCATTCAATGACTATACGTGCCAATTTTAGAACCAACTCATGTCCATTTTACAACCATTTACAAGGGCCATTCTTGATGCTTGTTCCATTTCAGAGCCTCCTACCTTACATTGATGGCATAGAGTTATTTTTTTTTATAATTTTAGGCAAAGTGATGAGAGGAGGTAGAACTCCATTGGCCCCACCATTACAAAAATAAGAAGCTCGCTAAAAAATACACAAAGATTAGTCAACCCCAAACTCACCAAGAATCTCACCATGGATACCAAGTTGAGGCTTACCTCCGGCAAAAAAATGGAACACATCATGGTGTGCACTTTTTTTTTCTTCCTTTTTCTTCCGTGCCCGGCGTATGGCATCCTATGAGGTTGCGATGGCGATGCTCAAACTTAAGGGTGGGGTAAGCTTCCCTTTGTACCTTTAGTGCTCCGCCATGTTCTGGAGAGGACAGTCAGGGCCTGCATATGGCTTCAGTTGGTTCTTCATGATGCGTCTCTGGGTCTGCAGCATGTGCATGGGGACAAATTTAAAAGCTTCAATCTTCAGTTGCCTCATTCTAACTTGCCTTGCCTTGCAAGGGAAGACTGCCTGATGGGGAAAAGAAAAGAGCAACCAAGCTCAACCCATAAATGATGTGAAGACATTCTCTGGTTGATAAATGACAAAATAATCTTTTTGTGTAGTACAGAAGTGCAAGTATTCATCCTCCACATTTTTGTGTGAAATGGGAAGGTCTTCTACAACAGTTTGTCTTCCAATGAAATGTTTCTATCAATTTTTTTTACCCAACAATTTCATACGGTACCAAAACAGATGATTTCCACGGTGACCAGCTCATTGGTTAAGGCTTAACCCCTTTAAGTCTTGAGGGTGTTTTCTGCCAAAAACCACTCAAAACTACCACTTCTGTTGTATTCACTTAAGGAAACCATTTTTTTTGGGAGTTTTAACCGTAGGATCTTGTACATACCTTATCTGAGATCATGTAGTAAAAATTTCGTCAAATTTCACCGTATGGATTGGAAGATATTAGCATTCAAAGTTGAACAAAAAGTTTTTTTTCAAGAAGATGCTTAAATTGCCCGAAAAAACTAGGATTGTCCATAACTTTCTCATCCCTAGTCCAAATAGAATGAATCAAAGCTTCACGTATAAGTAAAAACATAATCTTTTAGGGAAAAAAATTCAAAAAAAATGATTTTGATTTTTTGTAATTTTTTGGGGGCAGCTCGCGAATCTCCATTTCTTGCTCATTGTGCCATAACTTTTTCATCCGGTATCCGATTGAAACAAAAATTATATATCCACAAAGCTCTTGCAAAGCTACACAACCTCAAAAAATCTCAAAAAAATTCACTTCAAATAGAGACAATAGGAACCTACCCGGACCCAAATTGTCCCCCCGAGAGGACAAGCAGGGCTTTTAGGGGTTAAGTTAAGTATGCTCCGGTCTTCTCTCCGTCAGTCTCTTCTTTCTTGCCAAATGCCATGATCAGATGATGCTGCTGCTGCAGTAAGTTCAGGTCAGTGGTTAGCTTCTTCAGTATCCAAGTCAGTCGGAATTTGTGGATGGATGGATGGATCCGGTGGCCAGGGTGGACCACTTCCGTCAGTTAAGTGGCTGTGGACTTGCAGTGATCTCAGAACTGGTTCAAGGTTTTTAGCCAAATGTTAATTTTTGGAAGATTTTTTTTGAATTTACACTGGGGCATGAAGAAGTTATGTAGCAACCGAGCAAAATTTAGCCAGTTTTGGGATCGCTGCTGTGGAGTGTGGACCACTTCCCCTCGCGCTCGATCACGGCCTGGCTCCAGCACTTCATGTCTCTCTGCTTCATGGCAAAGGTTAGCGTCACTTGCAGGCTTCTCCTCTCTGGTGTGCAGACCAATCATTGTCTTGCTATCGGGGAATTGAATTATTTGGGGACATAGAGATTTCAGGAGATGGAAAACGTCCTGCCTCACTCCACCCACCTTCTACAAGTTAGAGCTCCTGAAATGACACACATTCATTTGGGGAGGAAATGCACAGGCCATCACTTGGAGGGGATAGGAACAACTGGGACATGTCCTTGGGATGACCTTACAAATGACCCAAATGAACTTATGATGCACTCAAAATAGGCAGCACCATTAAAATCACTGCCATAAAAAATCCTTGGGAGATGGACCCCCAACTTGGGTTGACACAGTGACACATGAGTATCTACACACATTAACCCCAAAGTGACATTCAATTTCTGGGGTTCAAAAACATCATTGCTTTTGAAGCTTTATGGATCTAAATGTCTTCAAGTTATACAAATCTCAACCGTACAATCTTGTAGTGTACATGTTATAGATGACATGTACAAAATTTGAAGTCAATTGGCCACATAGATTGCAAGATCATAATGTTTTAGTGTTGAAAATGGATGCTGAAATTTTCCCAAAAACACATTTGGAGGTGAAATTTGATTTCTAAACCTACTCAAATGAAAAAACTTTACACTACAAAATGATTCAAAACTAGCATACAAACACATTGGTGGAAAAAAAATTCATTCAATTGACTCATTGTGTCTACAAAACGGCTTTGAAATGTCAAAAATCAGTAAGAAAAATTGCAAAAAACACATCTAAAGCTCAACCTCCTTCTACTAGAATGCTTCTTTGTCACACATTAATTATTGGATTACCATGAATTTTAGCCACACAAACTAGACTAGTATGCGCAATTTTTCCAAAAAGAATTATTGAAAATGGACTCTGTATGAAGAAGAAACAAGCCGCCAAAGTTCACTATACTCCAAAAATGGCAGGATTTGGAACTTCAAATTGCTCCCAAACATTCAAAACAACTTGGATTGACATGAAAACTTTACCACAATAACTATACTTCAAGGGGTACAAAACCCAATTTTTTATATTGAAAATGAGTAATGGATGAAGGAGATACAAGGCCCCAAAGTTGCAGTCCTAAAATACAATTTGGTGAACTCAAATTGAAGTTGTGAACTTCGATTGGCTTCCAAAAAATCAGTAAACCTTGGATTAATCTGAAAATTTTACCACACAAACTAGAGGGGAGAACGCAACTTTTCCAACAAATTTGATTGAATTTGGACCTACGATGCAAAAGTTACAGCACTTTGAACTGGACTTGAAATTGTGTGAGGACACTTTCTGTCCTCTTTGTCACTTTGGGGTTAACCCCTAAAGGACCGTTTGTTCCCTTGGGGGAGAATTTGGGTCTGGGTAGGTTTTTATTGTCTCAATTTGAATTGAATTTTTTTGAGATTTTTGAGGTTGTGTAGATTTGCAAGAGTTTTTTGGGTATATAATTTTTGTTTGAGTCGGATACCAGATGAAAAAGTTATGGCACAATAAGCAAGAAATGGAGATTGGCAGGCAGCCCCTAAAAAATTACAAAAAGTCAAAATAATTTTTTTTGAATTTTTTTTCCTAAAATATTATGTTTTTATCTATATGTGAAGCTTTGATTCATTCTATTTGGACTAGGAATGAGAAAGTTATGGACAATCTTAGTTTTTCAGGCAATTTCAACAACTTCTTAAGGATTTTTTTTTTGTCCAACTTTTGAATGCTAATATCTTCCAATCCGTACGGTCAAATTTGATGAAATTTTTACTACATGATCTCAAACAAGTTATGTACAAGATCTTGAAGCTAAATTCCATTTTTTGGTTTCCTTTTGAATGCAATAGAAGTGGTAGTTTTGAGTGATTTTTGACAGAAAACACCCTTGGGACTTTAGGGGTTAAGATAGGCCGGTTGTTTGTTACGTTGAGATCTCACGGACCGTGCGTTCCGCACTCGCATGCTTGGTACCACTGGAAAGCCCTCAGCAAGGACGGGTGCACATGCTTTGTTTCATGGCGTTCTGGCTTACAATAGAAAATAAATTGAATTTCAAAGTTTTTATGAATTTAAAATTTAAAAAACTATTTTTTTTACTGTGGCAACAACATAAAGCATACTAGTTTATATGATACCCCCACATTAAGATAGTATGTTTGTTTTGTTTTGTTTTGTTTGTTTAATACATGAGATTTCCTAGACTATGTGTCTCCTAGTCCCATGTTTGGTACCATCCGAAAGCCCTCGGTGAGGAGGGGTGCATAGGCTTTGTTTCATGGTTGTTAATCTGATGGAAGAAAAGATATTGAATTTCAAAGTCTTTATAAATGAAAAAAATGAAAAAATGACTTTTACTTTGATTATGACTATGGCAACAACATAGGGCACACTAGTATATATGAATATATTATGTAGTATATTAAGTAAGTAGTGTCACAAATCCATGTCATGACTCTTGTCACAAAAAAACATCATCCAATTATTTCATCTAATGTATCCAACATATTAGACATTCATGATGAAAACCTAAAGCACGATGAGTGAGCGTTTTTCTTCAACATGACTACGACGATTCATTGCAATTTGAAGCGACTAGTATATATTTACATACATCTGGATAAATGAATTAATACATATGATACATGTGAATGCATCTAAAAATGATCAAATATACCATTTTTTTTTATTGAACTCTGTCAATGCCATTCTAATATATCATTCATGGAAAATTAATTAGAGGAATTCTTTATAAGTACATTCTCAAATTATATTGAGAAAAATGGACTGTCTGAAATTTGTGATATGTGTCCCCCTTGATATGCATCTAGAAAATAAACTTTGCATGGCACATTTGGGGGTGGGGGTGGGTATTGAGCACATGACTTTGCTCAAATACCCCACCCTACTAAAAAACAGTGCTAACATGATTCATGATACTTGAAGGTTCCCACACCCAAGAAGTCAATGTAAGGTAAACCTGCCTATGATAGGCAAATCTCCCATGACAAACACCTAGGAAATTGTCCATTACAGTCTGATATTAACTCATAACAAGATTTTCCTAATAATTGGAATTAGGACTACATTAGGTTGATTTGTGACCATAATTAAAGCCTTGGGAGATGATCATGGAGTTATTAGTGACTATCATAGGACACTTACACCTTTTCTAGTGTAAATTGGTAGTAAAAAGTTATTTTTTTATTCCTTCAATGTCATGTCTATGATAGGAAATCTTGTAGCCATGTTAGAAAATGTTGTGACTGATTTAGGTGACAAGATGACCATCATAGAAACACTTTTTTGCTAATTTGGGGTAGTCTACAGATTCAGTTGGGCCAATTGGACAGCACATTTCAAAAATTCATTAAAAATTCATACTTTGTCCAAAAAATAAAATTCCAGTTGCTTGCTTCATTTCTCAGATTTGTCTTTGTATGAAAAAAAATCAGAATTCTTTCGGTAATGGCAACATGACAAATCAATTATTTTGCCTGTCATAGGCAGGTTTACCTTATCTTAGTTCGCCAAACTTTATTGTAACATTAAGGTAAAACAGCCCATCGTGGTCAGAATTAGGAGTTTGACCTCATGTGGTTGCTAAAATTTTTCAGTTTTTTTTCTTCAATATTACAAGGGTGAGAAACAATGAGAGCAATTGAAATTAGTATGAATTTGCTATGAATTTCTTGAAGTGTCCAATGCATCGTGACCCAAAAGAGTTTGTAGACTATCTTAGAACCAACAAAACCTAAATCCATCGTGCTCATTTTGCTCACCTAAAACAGTCATAGTATTTTCTAACATGGAAGGCTTAAAGAGTCAATTCTCACAATTAATTTACAATGAAAAGTTGGGAGTTCCTAATGAAGTCACTAATCACTCCATTGGTGTCATGTAAGACATGCATTGACGCCAAAATCTCACAACCTACAAAAAAACATAATGAGGACATTTCCTAGATGTCCAGTATGGGTCATGTGACCACAATGGGTTGTTCTACTTTACGGGTTTTTTAAAACTGAATTCAACTGCAAAATGTAACTTTCAAATTTTTTGTTTTTTACTCCATAAATTTTGAAATTTTGGAACTCAATGTTTTATTGTAATTCTAAGCTCAATGTGTTGGAATCCATTTAGACCAAATCGTGAGTTTTCATATGGTATTTTATAATTTAAAATTTATTTTTTCATTCTATCCATCACTTTCAATAAAAATACCACATTGCTTTTCCATACATATATAAAATTAGTGTTATATTTTTTATTTTTAGACTCTCTTATACATATCCAAGATATAGGGGAGATGGTGAGGGGGTGATGATTAGGCTTCATTTTTTTTTTTCATGAGGTCTCTGGTTCAAAGCTCATTAGCTGCACTAGTTGTGACATGGCAGTTACTCTTTGTTGACATAGCAATTCGTCTGTGCTAACGTGGAAATTGTTTCAGTTGAAGTGTCAATTAGTCTCTGCTAACATGGCACTTGGGCTCTGTTGGTTTTAGTTAAAGTGTCAATTAAGGTAAAGACACCCTAAATCGTCCTTGTACCCAATTCCATCATGATGTACCAAAGGTGCACATTTTTGTAGTAAGAATGTACTCTTTTGGTACATAGTGATAGAATTGGATACAAGGATGATTTAGGGTGTTTCCACCTTATTTTTTTCTTACATGGCATTTGATCTATGCTTGCGTGGTAGTTGGTTTCAGGTGATGTGGCAATTGATCATTGTTGAGGTGGCAAATTGTTTTTGATGACGTGGAATTTGGTCTTAATTGACATGGCACATTCATCCTACCTGGCATAGTCAATAGAATTATGTTAGAAAGTGTCCAAATCAAGATGTCTTAATCAACAAAACTATACAAAATCTATCTTAGAGAGGACATCAATTTTTCTAGTAATGCCTACGTGGAACTTGATACTACACCATGAGGAAAATTGAAACTAAATTAAACACTAAGACTCAAATAAAATGTTCCAAAGCTCTACCAATAATGAGTTGAGAAATCCACACTACATGAGTAATTAAATTGTGCCAACTCCCTAAAAGATGAAGAACAAAAACAACAACTTTTCAACTAGATGACCCCAAGAATTAGAAGAGGTCAAAGGAGAGGATGACAAGAATTTGGAAAGGTCGGGGTAGGATGGACAACAACAACAACCCCACCCCACCCCCATCCCTTTATCATCCCAAGGTGAGGCAATAAGGGGATCAATTCCCCTCGGCATAGTGCTAACTCTCTAATTATTTTCTTTGTAATTGGACTTTCATCCACTTCAATGATTCAACCACTTTATAAGAAACATCCTATTATGAAGTAGTGCTACAACTTATGAAAAAAAAATCTCAAGGATCAAAAGCTTTGAGTAGGTTAGTACTCTTTGCCAAAATTGGAAGAGCCCAAACCCTACACCGAGGTTGTCATGGCCACTTCTAGTTCGCTTAGCATCACAATTTTCTTGATGCATTTAAGGAGATTGGTAGCCCAAAACTTCTATTTAAAAGAATTTTGTTATGTTTTCAACCGTTCAATTTTGGAATATTTGTCAATGATGGTGAATCATCTACTTTGCATTAATGAAGTGATGTTGATTTCTTCCATGAACTATACATATGGGTTGCTATAATTTTATATAGTAGGGGAATTTTAATGCTTGTCTCTCATAAATGATGGTGATGTTTAGGTGCAATTAAATTCCTAAATATAGAATTTTCTAAATCATAAACTATCTGTAATAGAAAGAACACCAACATAAAATACTAATACATTGAATTATCCAATCTTTGTACGTTTGGAAAAAGGAAGAGGCAAGATGTTCCTTAGAATATGGGATCCTAAGCTCATTTCACATTGAATGTAAAATTTTAAAAGGCAATAATACTCGTATGATTTGTGAAAGACAATCCACATGAATGTTACTACTATAGAAAAGAGTGTTTTTGTAACCGGTCAAACAATGATTGGAGATCCAAAATGACTAAATGGTGCTAGTAGGTCAAAAAAATGACATAGAAATTGAGGTGTCAAGTGTTGCAATCATAGATCATTATTTTAAATGATTGCTAGATGACAAGAAGATGAGATTGAGGATGAAAACTTCTTCATCAGCAATTTATTATGCATCCTGCAACGCCATCGCTAATTGTAAGCGCATTATTTCTATCCATAGAATAACATGTATACAATGGGGTTATTGATATTTTTATTGATAACATCCTAGTGGTTGTCTAAAAGTGTATAATCCAGTCCCGCCTTTTAAGCAATGGATTTTGTTGTTGTTTTCTACTCCTAATTCTTTCACTTGTAATTGCTAATCCAAATCCAAATGTAGTAGTATTTGCGGCCAATTTTGACTATGACAACCAAAACTAAGGACCAATAAAGATTAGTCAAGCAAAACAATGAAATAGCCTAAGTTGTAGAGTTTATTTTTCCCTTTCCAAAATAATAAAGAAACCTAATTTTGACCTAATTCTCTAAGAAATGTTTGTGGATGAAGTTTGACCCTAAAACTAACCTCTAAAACTTCATTTGTCAATTTCTAATGTTCTAACTATTAGATTTTAATTTTAATTTTTATTAAAAATCTTCTATCTAAGTTCTGAGTTTCAATTGGTTTAGTCAAAGTGTATAGCGATTCATCCCAAAATGTTCCAATTTAATTCAAAACTTCATCCTATTCTATCTCTTTTGTTATAATTTTTCTTTCAAAGTTAAATTAGTTCTGAAATTCTGAAATTAATCTCTAAAAGATTTAATCCTTAACTTGTTACTTGATTATCTTTTTAACTACCATAATAAAATTTTAATTACTTATTATTTACTTCATCTTTGGACCTTCAATTTTACTTCTACTTTTAGGATTAAATGATTTTATCTTAAAGACCTTGGTTTTAATTTTTTTTAAAGAAAAAATATTTTTACTTTTGTCTTTCTCAGTAAAAATTATTTATGGATGAAGTTTGATCGTTGTCATATTCACTAAACTTCATTTGTTAATTTTTATTACCTTTGAATTTCAAAATTATTTCTATTTTTATCTTTGACTTCTACTTTAATCTAGATCCTAAGATTCTTTTTAAAATTCTTTTGTATGACTTTTTAACTTTTCATCGACTTTTTATTCTAACTTTCATTCAACATAACTTTTGGAGATCTAATCTATTTTTCATGGTTAAAATATTTTTACAAAGCTAAAATAAATTCCTAACTATTTTAATTTGCAAATTGTGATTTTCTAATTGTTATATGGGCTTGACTCTAATTCTAACTCTTACTTCTATTGTTTTGATTTTAATTCAAATTTTTAGCAAAAAACAAGCACATGGGAGGAAAAAATTACAAACTAACCTTACACTTTGCAGATTTGATGATTTTGATTTTGCACTATGACCATAGCATTGTTGTACATTCCTCCCAATTCTATTTCAATTTCTTTGTACTTGAAGGTCGTATTTTGTAAAGTCATATGTTGGCTTATAAAAGTTTGGGTCTCTTTTTCCTTTTTTCTTACTCAAATTCCAAGGTTTTGTTCCTAGTTTTTTATAAAAAGTCTACCGTTGTTAAATACAAAGATTATAATGATATATTCTTTCACATTAGATATGGATAGATACATTTGTTATACATTTGTAGTTTTCTCAAATTCTGAGACATATCACAGGTATTAGTTTTTAAACAAATTTGACACCATCTTAGACTGATTGCAAATAATTTTGCATTGGTTGCTAATACCTTGCTCATACCAGTAAATCGACATAGCATTGGGATCGCAACTAATCCATGTTCTTGATATAGTCAGGATATTGTAATGAAAATTATATGACGGCATTTTTGGGGCATGTACCATAATACACATATTCAAGGCTAATTTAGTTGATTTAATTCACATATTCAAGGTTAGTTCAGTTGATTGATTAGCAATTGTCTGGCAAGACTTGTTGTGCCACTTGAAATATACTAGCTATTATTGAGGCTTGGCTGAAATATGTTGGCAAGAGAATTAGGTTATACCTAAGCTGAGTTGCACAAGCTAAAACAAATGGCAAACTGCAAATTTAGTGTTAATACAATCAAAAAGATTGCTCAGGCATTGGGTGGTGAAAATGGTGTTGAGTTTCTAGAACAACAGCCAAAAAATGGTGGATTAATTAGCAATATTTTTTGTGAACAATTTTGCATTAGATCTATGAATCTGACTGAGAGTTTTCTTTGATAAATAAATGATAACAAGTTGTGGTATCTTGCAGACACCTCATACACGTCTATTGGTACACTAATGGTTTGTTGGTTGGCATGGGTATAAGTGAGGCTTACTACCTCCTGAGGATTTTTTTCAAAAGATTACTCCAAAATGATATTATGAGCACGGGAAGTTTGCATCTAGTATAGCAAGCCTCTTCTTGCAGTTAGCAATCATGGATTAATGATAAAACAGTCTTTGTGCATGAAGTTTATAGTATCAATTATGTGCTAGTTATGTTCTTAAACTTCTACAAAAGTTGGAAAAAAATGCTAATATAAGCAACAAGCAAGTCACAGGTGAAAGGAACTAATGTTGCTACTAGCAGTGTGATGAAAAATGACAGGAGGAGTCTTTTAAACTCCCTATTTTATATTCTTTTCTCCTCTCGCCTTTGTTTTCAATTATGTTGTTGATACTAATCCATATTGCTATTCAGTATATTTCATGCTTAAAGACTTGATTGAATGGTTTAAAACAAAGGATGTTGGTTTTGAACAAATAATCCTTTAGTTAGTACTAAACCTGCTCTAGTCTTTGGTCTCATTTGGAAAAAACAAAGCTCCATAAGCTTATGCTCACATTTTGTTTTTATGAATATCAGAGTAGGATGTTGATACTTTGGATAACAAGAATATCAATATTATGTGATTCTTTCATACTATAACGATTCTAGAACTTTGTAGCATAAAACAAGACTCTAATATCTAATAGAAATTAGATTTTTTTTTGTCTATTACGAATATGAATTTTGAAAGTGAGTTAGAATCTACTTTGGTTTAAGAAAAGTATTGAAAAAACATTTTTTTTAATTTTTTTAATTTTTAGATTTGGCTTCTAAGTTTTATTCTTTGGTTGCCAAAAATCTATTGCTATTTAAAAAAAATGATATATACTAATATAGAAAGAGATACTAGATAGATATTTCTGATATCTATATATATTTATGTACTATATTCTTTTTTGTTATTCAACGTTATGTGTTTATATACCGCATGTGTATAAATCACATACAAAAAACCTTTTCAAAAATGGATTCAAACTAGCTTCTTAACAAATTTCCTCCAAAATTAAAAACACTGGTCCATTCTTAGTACAAGTATGGAGATCTTGATTTCTTATTTATACACAATGGTTAATGGTATACCTCTGAGTATCCGCCATCTATTGGATCCATAATTCAATATGAAGGTCCTTATAGGTGGTTTGGGCCTTGGGCCTTAAATTGCATAATTAAGAATAGAATATGACCGGCTATGGGTTACCAATGGCTTGATTACATTGGATTGTTGCACGGCTAGTGCTCCTTGGACTGATTCAACTTTGAAATCGGGAATTACAAGAGGACTGATCCATTTTTTTACTTATGTCCAACTAATTGTGCAAAGCTTTTTGGCTTACACTGTTTGCTCGAGAGCGAGGGACAAGAGAGTATATTACATTTGGAGGTTCCGTAAAGATGTTGCTTGGTTCACAAAACAGAGACCAATAGGTGGCGTTTACAAGCATAGCAAATCTGTAAATCTACTCTTCATACTTACACATTTTAGCAATTGGTTGTGAGAAGGATTGAACTAATTCTCTTGTGATTTTATGATAACAAGTAGTGGCACAATAACAATTTGTTGGTTGGCATAGGTATAGGTGAGAGTTACCACCTCATTAGGATTTTTTTTAAATATCTCCAAACTACACTACTAGCAGTTGAAGTTTTTGCTTGTGTTTGTCTACAATGATTCTATATTTAGATCAATTTCACTTGGTTTTTGTATTAAAACTCTTTTGCATTAACTAGTTAAGTTTCAAATGTGACTATTAGTGTTTGCTTCTTTGACTTCCAAATTAGAAATAGGATTTTAAGAGTCTATGTATAGTATAGCAACTGCTACACATACGATGTCCAAAGATATATTGCTATCAATGTATTAATAATTGGCCGGGAGAAAGAAATTTTTCAAATCCTTTTATATTATGCAAGTTCAAGCAAGATTTATGTATTGATGGATTATATTAGTATGGTCATATATTTGGACTTATTGTTGTCCAACTTCTAGGGTATAGATACTATATATTGGTCACAAGTTCATGCCTAAAAAATCAACGTGTAGTATTAGGTTTTGAGGGATAAATTGTTAATCATCATCTTTTGATATAAAAGATTAAGTAAAATTTAGTTTTGATACCAATAACTAAGTAGTGATTTAAAAATTAAAAGATCTACCTTTTTATGTTTTTTTAACTAGAAATACTATTGAAAATGAGGAAAAAAATATCCAAGGCCCAAGTGACAACTACAAGGTTCACACTAATGTAGACTGTGCCTAGTCATACTGCAATTGTGTAATTGTGATTCTTTAACCCCTAAAGGACCAAACACCGCTTTTTGACAACATAGCGTTTTTGGGCAGCTCACCACGAATGGAATTTTTATTTTTTTTCTTTGAAATTTTCACACAAGATTTGCCCGAGGAGTAGCTTTAGGGCCCAACAATTTTCATAACTTTTGACCACATGGTTAAAAAGTTATGGTATGATATGTAATTTTCATTGTTTGGCGGGCAGCCCAGGCAGCAAAAAAAACTTCTTTAAAAATCATTTTCTAGAGAAATAAAAATTTGAAATTGGTTCTCTAGATTTATGTGCACAAGGAAAGCTTTGATTCATTCCACTTTGATTTATGAGATGAAAGTTATGAGGAATTTTAGTTGTGGGTAGTTTGCGAGTAGTTATAGAATCTCTACTCTAAAATAAACTTTGAAGTCCTTTATTTAACTCAATTTTCAATATTTTTGGAAAAAAATATAAACACAAGGTGTAGATTGTTTATTACAACATTACAATTGTTTGGATTGGCATTTTTCAATTCCATAATTAAATCCTTAACAATTTAGTGTTTTGAATCATTTTCTACTTCTTTCTACTTACTATTTTTTTCCTATATGTTGTACAATTCCAAATGATCTGAAATTTTTCAAGCATGTATCTAACTTGCTTTGAAGAATGAATCCAAAGAGTTACCACCATTTTGGACTTTTTTCATACAAATGTGACCATGTGAAGTGCAGCTGCCCGGTTTTTCGCAGGGACAAAAAAAGGGTTTTTGTCACTTCAAATGCTAATATCTTGCAATTTACACGGTGGAAATTTCTGAAATTTTTTCCACATCTTCTCAAACTAGTTTACTACAAGATCCTACGGTTACATGTGTCCAAAAATGTTTTTTTTTCCAAAATTTGGTACTTGTACTAGAAATGGCAGTTTGGGAGCGTTTTTTTGTGAAAACATAGTCAAAAACCTTTAGGGGTTAAAATAAATAACTACTGAATAATTGTCTTATGACTACCACTAGGTCAATATGAAATGCTTCCATATTTCCATATTTGTAATTCCAAATTGGCATGTATGACTAGTTGTAGTATAGTTGTGGTACAATTATTGTGTAAATGATTGTTTGTTTTTTGTCTAATTCATATACTAATTGGGGTTACATACATGGGTTACTATAATGTGACTCCTCTATAGTTATTGTAGTCATTTTGTGCATAGCAATGGATTCCAAACACCAATGATTGCAACCATTTAAGAAACAATATGTGACAAACATTTCCTATGACTTCTTTCATTTATCAAGTAATGTAGTAGTTGATGTGTAGCTTGGTAAGTGACATAAAATTGCCACAATCATAGATTAGTCAGTGTACATTTTTGAAATAATTTCAATTTGACTAACAAATAACTAACAAATTCAATTCTAACTTGTCACCATTGAAGAATCTGCAAATTTTTATGAATAAGATATGCATCTTCTTTATCAAAGTAGGATTATTCTTCAAAGAACAACTACAAAATGAGTACTACAAAGTAAATCCTTGGTCACTGCCGAAATACCTCTTGCAAGCTTAATACAATTTTGTGCAACAAAAATTTAGTTGCAAATTGTAGATATGCATATGTTAGTTATAAATAAGTTCTAGAGTAGTTATAGAACAATTGTAGGGTAGTCATACAATAGTTGAATAATAGACATAAAAAAATCATTGATTAGTAATTGAAAAATTATAGAGTAGTTATAGTGCAGTTTTAGAATACACTATGATGACATTGATGTGGTAGCCACATCTTGCATCTCCAGCTACTAAAGATGAATAATGGAGATTTCATTTCTTTCATTCACAGTTAGAGTTTAGATCAGCCGCCACCTTCCAAGTGTAGCCATTGTCTCCTTAGTGTAGCAATTTACATTCTTCTTACTTCTTAATGTTTATCCTCCTTTCGCTTTTGCCTCAAGATTTCAAAGTGATGGTTCAAGTCAATTGCCTCCTCCTCATTATAATAGTTTGCATTTTTCTTCTTGCTTCTTTTTGTTCATCTTCCTTTTGTTTTTGCTTCAAGATTTCAAAGTGCATGAGAGTTTCTTTAAATATTTTCTTCATTATAGTTTCCACCTCCCTAGTGTAGTGACTTGCTCTTTTTGTTTGTTTACTTGACATGCTTTTGTCATTGTTCTTCTTTTCAATAGTGACAATTTTGTTTGTTTGGAATCCTATAGTTGAATGAATGAAAATTGATGAAGCACATGGTTTTATTTCAAAATTGTATCTTCTTCTTGCTTTGTAATACGCTTTAATTTTGTACATGTACAAAAATCCTAAAGAGTAACTGCCAAAAAGACCAAACGATTTTGGTAGTGTTTTACCAAACTAGTTTTTATCCAAGCTATAATTTTTGAATTAAAAATCCAATGCCAAAATTTAAAATCTATTTCTAGATTTTTTGATTTAAGTATACCTCTCTTCTTTTTTTAAAAATAAAAAATCGTTTTATGTTTAAGATTCAATTTCTCTTATTTATCACACTTTTGTTTGTTTTTTGTTTTTAGTACTAGAGAGTACCCAAATTTGAAATACGCCTTTCGAGGACATTTAGAATTGTAGGTAGAATAGAGGTATTTCAACATTTTGATTTTTAATAAAAAAATTATAGAAGAAGAAAATTAAAATTCTATTTATGAGGACTTGGTGTTACTAAGTATTCACCCAATAAATAAACTCGAAACCATCTTCAATGTTCACAAGTATATGTGCCAAGAGGCCCCTTTTGGGGCCTATTTGCATAAACGTGGAGGACATAAAATAACATACTTTTTTATGCCCTTCATATCAAATATGACCCATTAGTTAAGGAATAGACCACCAAAATTTAGCTCTACAATCTTTAAATTTGGATACTCTCTAGTACTAAAAACAAAAAAACTCGAAATTGTGATAAATTAGAGAAATTGAATTTGAAACATAAAATGATTTTTACTTAAAATTAATAAAAATAATGGATACAATTGCAATCAAAACGTCTAAAAATATGTTTTTTTATTTTTGGTATTGGATTTTAAATTCAAAAGTTACAGCAAAAGACAAAAGTAGTTTGGCAAAATGTTACCAAAATTGTTTGGTCTTTTTTGCAATCATGTTAAATGAGAGAATTGAAGGTAATATACATCTAATAGAGGACTACAAGTAGAAGTAGGCAACTTTAGCAACCTTGAGTAACTGTTGTAGTATTTTATTTTGTACTATATTTTTCATTACATAGACTTAATTCATTTTCAAGTGGTGGTTGGTTGTAGTTTTCAAAGGATTGAAAGGCAAAAGGAAGATATGGTGTACAGACCAAGAAGTGGTTTAAAGGAACTCCATTCTACTTACTTGTTAGTCATCAAATTGAAGATATGCATATGTCATATCAACTAGTGAAGATGAACATTGAAAATTTTGTCTCTTCCTTTCAAAGTTAGGATTTCAGTCAATTGCGTCCTCCCAAGTAATATGAGTCATACATGCATGCCATTTGTTGTAGTCATGTTTGTCATACTCATTTTCTAGTAATAAATATATTAAATGGTTCAAAAAAAACTTTATTAAAAAATTTGTATTTATATTTATATGTATAACTCATATTTATGTATTCTCAATTACAAAATAACATCAATGACAACAATAGTCATATATACAACTACTGTGTAACTAACTTATGATTGTCAAAACAAGTCGTATTTAATTGAAAATATATATTTCAATTACACAAAGGCAACCTATGACCTTCTATCCAGGGCTTTCTTTTTGGCTTTCTCGTGCCAAATTGCACCAGAAAAAAATAATTTGGCTAAAAAATGGCAAAAAATTGAATTGTTTTTTGCCAAAAATCTTTAAATTGCAATAAAATCTAGGATGAAATCGCCAAATTGTGGATGAAGACAAAATTAGAGACATGTGATATGTGCAAATGTAATATTTCCTATCCAATATTTGGATGAATGCTGAAATTTGGAGCACCAATATAATATTTTATATCGCCACCTTGGTACTTCATAAAAAACGAAAAAAAAAAGCCCTGCTTCTATTACATAAATAAAAGTGGGGTCCATCTCATCACCATCAACCTCACAAATAACTTAACAATGATTGGTTGCCTCCCTACCACATTGGAAGACACACATTACATCATTCATGCCTCATCAACAACTATGTCCATGTTAACAACCATGTTGGCCGGCACATGCCACTTCCATCATTCATGCCACTTCCATCATTCATGCCACTTCACTAGCTATTTCCACATTAGCAACCACGTCAACAACAATTTTTGATGAACTTCCACATCAACAAATGGATGAGAACCAACCATGATGTTTTAAATGACTCAATTGAACCAATAATCAATTCACAATGATTCTAATCCTAAAAATGAGTTAAAATCCAATTATATTTGCCCTATATGATTCTAAATCTTGGAGGGGTCACTCAGTGTATTCCTTGGACATTACGTGTAAACAAGTAAATTTTTTATTCCTATTTATTTTTTAATAAATTTTGATTTAGCTCCAAATTTTTGGGTGTTGTTATATAATCAATATATCTTTTATGTGAATTTTTTTTGGATTCAACTGAATTCAACAAGATATGCAAATGCACAATTGAAGATTGCACTAAAATGGTTATATTTTTACTTCAAATATTTATCAAAATTGCATTTGAATGCCAATTGTATCCAACTTTGGTATGCATAAACTTTAACCAAGCGTTCATTTATTGTAAATTTAAAAATGATTTTTAAAATATTATTTATCATATAAAAGAGGGTGGCAAATTTTTTTCCAACTATACAGTGTATTTATTTATTTTGCAGAATTTGTAAGTAATTATTTCAAACAAAGAAAATTTTCAAAAATTCACAATATAAACTTCCAGCATAGTAAAACGTTCTATAAATTTTCAAACTATTTAAATGATTTTTTACCATATAAATAGGGGATCAAAGATTTTGTTTGCACATGATGACCAAGGAATACACTGAGTGAACTCCCGAGTTCTAAATGTAGTCATTATCCCAATTATTGATAGCCTTTTTTCTACTACTATGTGTTGATTAAACAAATGTCTTCTTTGTTGTCATTACTTCTTTTGTTTTCAAGAGCCCAATGTGCATGCATATAGTTGTGCACAAGCACATGGCAAGGGTAAACACAATTCCTTGATGTACTTATATATGCCAACGCACGTCACGTTTATTGTACAAAGCTCACAAGCATGACATAGTGGAGGCTCACAACTTTCACAATATTAATTTCAAAGGAAATTCCAAGTCAAAAATCTATGTGTGTGGACCCAAAGTTTTCTCATAGGTCGCCATGGTTTTAAATTCAACACAAAGCATTATAACTATGTGAGATGAGAAGCCCGCAATATAGAGGCCCTTGCTTACTAAGATTTGCGAGTATTACATGCCAATGGAGCCTTATGTATTTGTCTAGATGGATTAAGCTTAGAATTTAAAGGAAAAGTATACACTATCTTCCAAAATTAATGATCCCTGAATCTATGAAAATTGAACAAAATCCATTGCTACAAATTTGGGTGAGATGACCAAGCTTGAACAACACATTTAGGTGATTGCAAGAAGCACTTGTCCTTTTTCTTTGTCACCTTGACCTTGAACATGTCGTTTTATGCTCATAATTTTTGCATCATATGTCAATTTTGTATAGAATTTGAAATGAAGGTACATATGGTAGTTGTAGACATTGAATTTTTTTTCAGTTTTTAAAAATTAAACAACCTCCAATTGGGTGTCTACCTCTAACATATATATATATATATGTTTGAGGAAATATATACATAATAATGACGATTTAATCTATATAAAAAACAATAAGATTACTTAAAATATTATATTGCACAATATACAGTTGTTGAAGTTGAAATTATTAGAGTGATAAAAATGCAAAGCTTTAGTACAAGTCTTGTACCATGAGGGTGTTTCATACCACTAAGCCAATTTCATGCAACAATCCGACATATCTTTGTGTGGGCTCTTTGCAATAGTATACACCACATACATTATATTCCATATTCCACCGGAGACATTGGTTTACAACATCACCTTAATGAAGATGCATGTGCAAACATGTCTCTATGATGGGAGGTTCATTTCATTCTCCAAGGCCGGTAACAATGACCATTTTTTCAAGGTTGAAACCTTGATTGGATTGTCAATGGTAGCACAAAGAAAAGCGGAGCTCTAGTGCAATTTGTGTATGCCCAATTGAATTGTAGGCTCTCCAAGAGCGTCAAAGTACTAGTTATGAAAGACAAAGTTGTGAGGCTATGGATTTGTGTATGGGCAAACTTTTCTAGCTTCTTGATGGCCTCATTTGCCTAATGACATTGCAAGCAACCTCAATCAATATTAGTACCTTTTGGTATTGCATCTATTGGATACTTGAAGCACCCTTATACAAATCCACTTCATCAAACCCTCAACTTAATTGAACATAGAATCTTCATTAGATGTTTGGGGGGCCTTTTGGAGACCGTGAGTTCTTGGATAGTTTCATGATCGTAAGGACCATAGGAACCAAGCCACGCCAACAATCCTACATGGTCAGGAGACTATCATGTCAGAAAATAATACTTAATTAATCATATATATTATTATTTTATTATTTTTTCTTCTTGAAATTATTAAAATATTTAGTAATTAATAATTTTATTGCACTACTGGGGTTCATAGTAAAGGAGCAACCCTAAAACAATCTCTTAGAGGCTCAAAAAGACATCTAATAGTGAGAGTGTGGACAAGTGGAGTTACTTGTGTGCATAGTAAAAGAGTATTCTTTTTGATGTGAAGACAAATCAAAAGAGGCATGCTTGTGATGGATAAAACAAAGGTCAAAAAGGTGGAAGGGTGTGTAAGAAGTTGATTGGAGTTTCTTTTAAATTCTTTCTTGAGGTCCAAATGGGTGGCCATTAATGTGGCTTTGAAACGACCCAATTGGAGTTGCTTTAAGATTGGGACTCCCAAATGTGCCATTGAGCCAAAAGCATCATCTTCACTAGATCTACATCTAATTAATCAATATCTACCTCCACCAAAGAAACAATTTTGGAACGTCTACCAAAAAATCTTTGACCCTTTATTACTTTTGCATGGAATATATGAATGAAACATTCTTTTGGTAAATTGAAATCCTCTTTGGGTTGCCAATGAAAAAATATAGAATTTGATAAGTTAATAATAGTAATTACAATCCTACCAAAGAAAAGCAATTTGGAGAGTCCCTATGTGAATGGATAAATTAACCCTTTAGTGACCGGTCAACCATATTTTGGTCGATTTATGGACTCTATGCTTGTTGTAGGTCAAAATACACCTAATTTGTAAAACCCAAAAGAGGAACGGAGTTAGAGCATTTTTAGACGCTCACTTTAAACCAAATTGTTTGGCAAGGCATGCAATAATGTGTGAGCTATGCTAGTTTGAATGAATTTGTGTTGGCTAAAGAAATGTACAAATAAACTTCAATCTAGGCAAATTTTTATCAAAATATATGAGCCATGAAGGCAACAATGTTGCTTGGCAAGCCCACCACCATCTAATCCATGAAATCCAAGGATGTACATGGATTACCTAAGGTAGGAGGGCCAAAAACTACCTATCTCAGAATTAAAATTGAGTTTTGGGGAGGTAGAAAATTTTTGAATTATATTTCATTAAAATTTCCTTGAAAAACAAGTAGAATTGGCATCTAATCCAAGTTATTTCATATTTTTGGAACTTTATGGAATTAGTTATGAATTTTTGAAGTTGAAATGACAAAGGTTTAAAAACCATGAAATGTACATTTTTTGTACATTCTTGTGAAGATGGAAAACCAACATGTACAAATAATGTATATTTGAGGAATGTAGTGTTTTAGAGTGAGAGAATTTTGAGCCACCTACTTTAGAGACAGTTTTTGCTTGGTTGTAGTAGATTTAGTTCTCACTTCAATCTTTGAACCATTCTCATGCCTAAACGAAAGCTTCGATCACCTTCATTCTTATGTCAATACATTGCCAAGGCCTTGTAGCCTCAATTTCTATGGTCTGATTGTATTTATCTGGCTCAAAGCTCATCCCAAAATAACTTTTTTAAAATATATATTGAAAAAATTACTTGCCCCCTAAATCAACCACAATCACTAATGGGTTAAGGAAAACCTCATGGTCTATAGCAATACACATTTAATGGATGGGCATGTAATCAATGGTATGAATCCTAAAATATCCTTATCAATTTAATTCAAATTCAAACATTCTGCAAATTTTGTTGTGGTAGAACCACCCATAGTTGACCACTTAACCCCTAAAGCCCCAAGACTTTTTTCCTTTGAAAACCATTCAAAATTGTCATTTCTATTGTAAAGAGCAAAAGCTTTAAAAATTGTTTTTTCTTACATCTAATCATAGGATCTTGCATTAGATTGTGTAAAAATGCGTAGAAGAAATTTCAAAAATCTTGACTAAGTAGATCGCAAGCTATTTGCATTTAAAGTAAAGAAAACAAGTTTTTTTTTACACCTTGCTCAATTAGATTTTTTGGCTTCAAACCTTCTTAACATAAAATTTTTGCACTACTAATTCTGATTTTTCAATTTTTTTTATGGCAAAGAATTAATCCCTGAGCCATAAGCCAAAATATGGCCTCTCCATTTTCGAAAGATGTCCTTGTTTGACTCTTATAATCTTTTCAATGGTACAATCAAAGGACGCGTCTCTTTCCTTGTATCTCTACACATGTCTCTATTACAAATTGGTACGGTCAATTAGTGTAGATAATTTCTTAGGTGATAGTTTAATTGGAATGAGTATAGAAGGGTTTGAATTTCTGTGAACATAGGCTGGGCGCTCAGGGGTTAAGTTTTTATTTATTTTTAATTTCAATAAAAAATTACTTAATTTTCACTCTTAAAGAAATTGTTGGATAGAAGTATATTCAAGGTTGAAGTAAAAACTAAACCATTACTCTAAGATGGAATTGAAACACAGTCAATAATGTCAATGGTGAATTGTTCTAGCAAGCAAACTTAACCAAGTCTAATAAAAAAATTTGAACAATTGTGAAAATTGCATTTAAAAATGAATTCTATAAGTTAGTTTTTCAAAAAGATGCTTAGATTGTCCAGAAAATAAAGATTGTCTACAATTGTCCCATCACCAATCCAAATAGAATGAATCCAAGCTTCAAATGTAGACAAAAATATAATCTTTGAAATACAAAATTAAAAAAATTAAAAATTAAAAACATTTTGGAGGGATTTTTTGGATCTACCCTTGAGTTGCTTTTGGGACTTAGGGTGGCATAACTTTTTCTCCTTGGCACTAACTTAAAAAATTATATTTCTAGAAAGCTAGTCTGATTTCCTATCTTCAAAAAAAGTTTCAAAAAATCATGTCAAAATTTGAAATCACATAAACCTACTCAAAATTCCAAGAGTCCCACACAATGACTTTGGAACTTTAGGGGTTAAGCAATTCCGTGCATGTTTTGGAGTAGTGTAAGGCAATGTAAATTCTCTGCCATGTAGGAAGATAGAAATCATGGGGATTGCAATGTTTTTGGTAATTTTATGCTTCGACTGAAGTTACTATGAGTTTTGGAAGTCAAAAGTTGGCCTAAATCCATATCCAACATATAGATTCTTCTAACTCTGAACATTCAAAAACTACTTTCTCGCTTACTACTTCGGAACATGTGTCATGATCTTACTAGTCCCATTCTTGAAAAGGAGAAAAAAACCCACATTCCAATCTTTGGTTGGAAATCTGTTCGAGCCTTGGTTAAATATGAATCCCTGGTTGGGAACGTGTGGTTCTGCCGTATTCAATTCAAAGACATGTCCTATTGTTGGCTTGGTCGGAAGTAAGCTTAGGAATCTTGGAACCTGAGGTGAATCCCAGTTCATTCATGTTTCATCTCATGGGGCTTTGAAGTTGAGATGTGCCTTCTATTTATTCTCATACATGATCCCAATGTCCCCAATAACTTACTTGTGGACTCGTTTTGATTCAGTTTCTTCTAGACTTGGAGCTCTTCAGTCAACCCTGCCACGCAAAGCATTCATGCTCCAAGTGTGCAAGTGCGGTGGCTTTGGAATTTTACATTTATTTTTAACTTTTTTTGACACAAGTAAAGTCCTACATTTATTTTTAGGAACAAATGAAGGAACTTGATTGCAGGGGAGGAGCAGCACAAGGCCTACGACTGGGTTGACTTGCCCTTGGAATTGACCTCTTCTCTTGGAAATCCAAATGCATGGAGAAAATAAAAACCAAAAATAACTTGTAATTAATTCCTAGAGGACAAGTTGGAAGTTAAAAGCAAGTCAGTTTTGAACAATTTTTTATGAAATTTTGACACATTGTGTGGACATTAGATTATTAGTGAAAACATGTCTAATGAATAGATTACACTTACCTTGTCTCATCTAACTTGTTATAAGTTGACAAGTTAGACCAAGCATGGATCTTAATCCTTTCCAACCCAAGGTGCTATAGTAGGAAGTGACCAAATTCTTGACCTACAATTTGAAATATATCTATAGTTGTTGGCAAATGGAATATTTTTTTCATTTAATTGTATTGAATTGCATATATTTTGAAAATGCATCTATTACAAATTTTTGTGATTATTGTATGGTGCATATTTAAAGATTATAATGCTTGTACATTACATATTTAAAATGGACAAAAACAAGATTTTAAGGTGCTTTGATTCAGTGAGCAACAGGTGTGCCACAAGGAAAAATATTCAAGATTAAAGATAGACCAATTTACCTATGTGCGCACTTGATAGCTCAAATATGACACATTATCCACTTATTAGAGTGTCCTACATAATTTTGAGTGATTTTTGGAATTCATGAATGTTTAACGCATACAAAGAACGAAAAAAAATTGTAGAAAATATCCACTTATAAGAAGTTTAGGATCAATATCAAGGTATAGAAAACTTAAGACATAAAAATAGCAATAATGTCATTGGAAAAATTCAAAAAAATAATACTTGCCCTTAAAAGTTGTATAGTTACAAGCATCTAATTGTGGTACAATTTCTTTTTGTGACAAAATCCAATCTTATGTCTTCACTATGTCTTCGTCATCCTTCAAAAGTTGACTAGATCCAATTATATTTTAATAACCACGTATCTTTTATACTATCCATCAGGTTTTTTTCCTCGTAACCATGTATATACGTGACAAACTCCTCTAAACAATAATGTATTTTCAAATCAAGATTTGATTTGTGCATATTGTGTGCAAATTGTGTGCACTAACTATGTTCAATATGAACTTCATAGTTACTTTGCATCCCAATTCAAAATGTTTTTGCAAGTGCTACAATTTCCAAACTTCTAGTGACCAAATAGTAGTAACCTAAGCTATAAAGGGCTAAAGCTTAATCTATTCATGCATGCTTTTTACTAGTATATATACACTCTTTGCAAGATATAATTTTTTTCCTAATTAAGAGCCTATATCAAAAGTTAAATTTCCTTCAATTTTAATCCCTAAAGTCCCAAGTACTCTTTTCCATCAAAAAACACTCAAAATTGTCATTTCTAGAGCAAAGAGCAAAAAATAATTAAATTTTTTTTTTTGCATATCTAACAATAGGATCTTATTCTAGACTAGTATAAAAATGTGTGGAAGAAATTCCACAAACTTTAACTGTGTAGATTACAAGATATTTTTGTTTAAAGTGAAGAAAACAAGTTTTTTTGTACCTTCTTCAACGACATTTTCTGGCTTTGAACCTTCATAACTTATAGTTTTTGCTCTACTGATTTTGAACTTCTAACTTTATATTAAGAAAAAAATGAGTTGAGAATCTAGGAAAAACAAATTATAAAACAACAACTTAGTTTTTACGAGTTCATTATAAAAATGTTAACCCTTTAATGCCCAAAGCCTTTTTTGAGCTATGGAAATTTGCTCTAAATTGAACAAAACCTCAAAATTTTGATAAGTTGTATCAATTTCTTTTGAATTGTAATTGTACAAATTGAAACTAGACATGTTAGAGATTACACAGGAAAAGAAAATATAACAATATCACTTACGGATTGAAAGATTATAATGTTTGATCATGAGGATGTAAAAACTGTGAAAATGATTTGAAGTCCTCTTTTCACATGTCGAATCTAAAAAGTTGGCCACTAATACAATATAGAAATAAAGGGCTTAACATGCATAATTCTAATCAATTTATGGCTTCTCAAAATCTACTCTATAATTTTTTCAAATGAATTTCTAATGTGATTCTTTTTCCAAGATTTAGTGTATTTGAGACTTATTTCCAAGAGTCTTCAACACTACAAAAATACAAGATTGCAATGAGCACCCTTGCACAAAATCTTAAATAGAAAAATCATAATCAATTATTTTCAAAATTGGATTTTTGATGCTAAAAATAGACTTCAAAAATAATTTTTCAAAAATATAAACTACTAAAAAAAAATTGATTAGGTTTTATTTAACTTCAAAATATTGTCAACACCAAAATTTGGTGCCTTGGGCATATAGGGGTTAAATAGAAGTAGGTTCAAGATTGAAGGAAAATCTAAATAATTGGTGATAGTTCTAAGATGGATCTAAAGTACACTAATGTCAATGGTGAGATTATTCTAGCAAGAGATCTTAACCTTGTGAAATATTTTCTTTTTGAAAAATTGTGAAAATCTAGGCCAAAAATGAATCCTTCAAGTTATTTTTTCAAGAAGATGCTTTGATCGCCCAAAAAAGAAGATTGTCCATGACTTTCACATAAAAAAATCCAAATGGAATGAATAAAAGCTTTCTATGTATATAAAAATATAATCTATACAAAAAAATTTAGTTTAAGTTTTTTTGAAGGTTTTAATCTGCCTATTGAAATTAAAAAAGGATTTTTGTGCCATAATTTTTGCTTTTGAAATCTAATTGAAATACAAAGTATAAATTTGGAAAGCTAATGTATTTTTCTGTCTCCTCAAAAAAAATTTAAAAACTCACGGCAAATATTGAGACCATAGGATTCTATCCCAAATTCATTTTGGCTTCTGAGGGGACAATGGGATTTTAGAGGTGAAAGCAAGACATGTGGATTTGGGAAATATATTCCTCTTCTATCTTTGAAATTTGACAAGTATGTTACTAACATGATACAAGGTAGGATGACCCATTATCTTCCCTTTTGTTGTTGCACATATTTACATAAAATATATATTTGCATTAGAATGGTAAATGAAAATATTTTTTTACATGTATTTTGGGCAATTTGTTTTTATAATTAGGAGGAAAAGACACATTCTAGGTGGTCATAGCAAAAACATATAGCTTCCCATTCATATCCTTGAAATGACTGTTCTCACTAATTTTAATTTTAATTAGGTGTCTTTTTGGAGATACAAAGCTATTCATGTGGCTAATATATGATGGCATATTTTGGAGGGATAGTCACATTATGGTCATGATTATAGTTGAGTATTGCAAAAGAAAATTGATTCCAATATGTCTCTTTCAACTTCCTACATGGTTGCAATGGAAATCTAAAAGCTTTCCTTAAGATTGTGGAATAATGAGCTAACCTTTTGCTTTGCGTAAAAAGAACATGGAGATTTTTATTGAAGTCATTAAATTGTGGTCTTTCAATCCAGTTCCAAGTGAATCCTTTCAACCCTAATTCCACACTAAATTCTCATAATGCTACCTAGTGTACAAATCCCATAGGTTTATAATTTAATTCCAAATTCATATAGGAAAAATATCTTTCAAAATTTGACCTTTGAAGATTTACTCTTAAAAACTAACCTATTAAATTTGTTTCCTTATGCAATCTCAATCAACACACCAAAATTCATCTTTAAAACCAAAAGATCTATTTTTGGAGAATCATTTTGTGTATTCTTCATTGTTTTGTATAGTAGTTCATTAAAAATTGTTGGTGATGAATTTCTTAAATCTGATTGTAAAAATATGTACGATTGCATTGATTTGTGTAAGTAGATAAGAGATTCAATACAAGACAAATTAGATCAATGATGCTTTTTTTTAGTCATCTTTCTAGTCACCATGACTCTGATTTTTAGTAGTAATTTAATTAAATCCTTAGTCTCTAAGTCCGAATTGTAAATGGTGAACAAGGTATACATAACTCAAAATTGTCCTAGCGCAATTGCAACCTCTATTGTTGAGCTTACTCGTAATCTTCTTATAGTCTTATAGTCTAATGTAATTAAAATTCTAAGAGGTTGCCACCACAAGAAAACCACATTTCAATGACTAAGGTTATGACTTTGGTCAAGCATAAATAACCAAGATGACTTTCACCTTTTGCAATCACAAGTGCAATCACAATGAATAGGTTGTTGGCGTTCCCAAGGGCTGTTCACTTTTTGATGGCTAGTTCTTGACAATTTTTGGACCTTGGTTTGATAACCCTGCTGACACTTTTTAGCTATTGCATAATTACATTTTATTGAATAGTTGTCTTGTGTGTATAGAAACTCCAAAGTTCAAATTGCAAGTTCATATAAACTTATAATTGCTTAAATCATGTTTGATCGGTTTTCAACTTTGACTATTGATACAAATATGCAATAAATGCATAAACTTTGACTATAGAAATCTGGATTTTGCATATTGATACAAATATGCAATAAATGCATAAACAAGCAAGGGTGTCAAAACTAAAATTACAAAACATCAACCAAGAAATCACCACAAAGAAAACAAGATGAAGAATAAACAACAATCATTGAAAGATTAAAGAGAAAGCACAGGGGTAGAGAGAGCATTAGTCTAAGTACAAATACAAAATGTGGCACAAAAGATGGTGGTAAGTAGAAGCAAAATGATGACTCTGATTGAACAAAAGTTCACCAAAAACTCATAATGTCAGCACTATGGCAAAGCAATTGTTTTTTTGGTTTTCAGTGGATTTTCAAGTTATTATGTGCAATCAACGACTATAAGCGTGTTTCAATTGGTTGTTGATATGCAATCAAACTTGCAACTCTTATTCACTACAAATAGTCATGTGAATATTTAAAGTCTTTGATTTAAAAAACCTGAATATATATGATTATCCTTCTAATAAATTTGAAATTAACCCCTAAAGTCACACAATCCCTAGAAGGACTTGGGATGTTGGGTAAACTCGTATAACTTCAATAAGTGCAAAAGTTATGCCACCCCAAGTCCAAAAAACAAATTGCTAGACAATACAAAACCAAATCATAGAAAATCAAATCTTTCTAATTTTTAATTTTTTCTCAATGATTATACTTTTGTCTACATGTGGGGCTTTGATTTATTCTATTTAAAATTTTGGACCAACAATGAGAAATTATGGACAATCTTATTTTTAAAGCAATTTAAGCATCTTCTTGAAAAATAACTTATAGAATTCATTTCGAATGCAATTTTTACAATTTTATAATTTAAAAAAAAAAATTGTTTGAAAGGGTTAAGTTATTTGCTAAAACAATCTCATCATTAGAATTATTGTGTTTCAATTCTTTCTTAGAGATATTAAAAAAATTGTTTTTCATTCAATCTTGGACCTATTTCTACTTAACAATTTTTTTAAGAATTAAAATAAAATATTTTTAATTAAAAGATTCTCCTAACTCTCAGTTCAAATATCTTAAATACAAAAAATTAGAAATTTAGTACAAAAAAATTTAAGTTAAGAAATTCAGAATCCCAAATTCTAAGGTAAACCAGCCCATTATGGTCAAATGACCCATAGTGGACACCTCATGACCCCATGATGATTTTTTAGACTACAATCAATATCTAACTTGACACCTATAGAGTGATTAGTGACCTCATTAGGAACACCCAATTTTTCTAGTGTAAATCATTGTAGGACATGACTTTTCATGGCATTCCACATTAGAAATTATTTTGACCACTTTAGGTGATTAAGATGAGCATATTGGATACACTTTTTGTTGGTTATGGGGCAGTCTATAGACCATGTTGGGAAGATCACTTCAAAAATACATAACTAATACACACTTTGTCTGAAAAATAAAATTTCAATTGCTCTTACTATTTCTCACACTTATCTTTGTGCGGGAAAATTTTTGAAAAATTTCAGCAATGGCATGAGGGCAGACTCCAAATTCTGACCACAATGGGCTGTTTTACTTTAGTTGTACACTTGTGCAAAGTCCAAAAATATTTTTTTCTTTCTCTCTGAATTCAGATATCTTGTTGTCTACGTAGTCAAAGTTCTGAAATTTCTTCTTCATATTTTTATAATAGTCTAATAGAAGATCTTATAATTAGGAAAAATAGTAATTTTAAACTCTTTTTTTCTTTGGAATCTTTGCAATAAATTTTTTTTTTTAGTGCTTTTTGATGACAAAAAGACCTTAGAACTTTTGGAATCAATCTATCTTTGAATATTAAAATATCTCTCTCTCTCTCTCTCTCTCTCTCAAACTTAGCAATGTATGAAGCTACTTGCATAAGACAATTTATCCACAACCTAAACCCGGCAAATGCGTGTTACGGTTGGGGTACGAATTTAACCAATTTAATACGGGAGTTGAAGTATGCTTGACAATATGATTCATAAAGGACAGAGACAGTACAAAAAAACACAGAATTATTTCCACTCAGAAGACGAACCAGCTTCGAACATGAGGAATCGAAATAAATACTCTTGTGTCTTCTCATTTTCTGCCCTACCAAATTGGACTAAGGCAACGAGGAACACAGAACAAAAACGATAAACAACCTAACCCTAATGCAGCGCACCTTCGGTGGTAATGCAAATGCTCCATACCTAGGTAGATATCCGGCAGTCACATCGTGTGCTAACGGGTATAAATCAAAAAAGGAAATGGCGGGGTACCTGGAACACTTCTTGTAGTCTGTGCCTTAACTCAAGTCACACTTGCAGTTGCATTGCCAGCGACCTCTGACGGGTAGTACTGTAGCTCTGACACGCTAGTTCTTTTCTGCACTGTGAACACTGCAGCGTACAACTTCAAGCATTATGGATACTGTAACGGCAACTCAGGTGCCAAGACTTGGTATTCGGCTGTGAGAGGAGGGTGTGTTTGTGTGTGTGAGGTCAAGTGTTGATGGTCGTATTTTCTTGGAAAGTCGATGCTCAATCAGCTCTTATGTTTTAGTTGTATTGTTCTTATCTTTGCTCGGGATAACAACCGATGCCACGCTGAAGACACCTTGCGTACGTATGCTAACAAACTTTGCATGTGTTGGGATGCATGGGCGCAGGTGAGGCGTGACATCCTGAGATCGGAGCCATGCTCTAGACTTATGGCTGTTTGTTTTCTTACCCTCAAACATGCTTAAATCGTATGAAGATGTGTTACTTAGCCAGTGGATTTAAAGAGTAGGGTTCAAGAATCTGTACTCAACCCGTAAGAATCTGTACTCATCTTATAATTGTACTCATTTTTGAAAATGTACAAAACAAGAAACTGTGTACTGGCTCATAGCTTGACACCGCAGGAGCCAAGAATTTGTGAATATAATGCTATGGTAAACCTTGTGAGTTAGAACGATTAAGAGCTAGATCTAGTTGGTAAGCTCAAATAGAATTTGCTTCTATCGTAGGCTATATGAACAGATTGATCGGATGGTGGTTTGACCCACCCTCCCACCTGAACCTTAAATCGTTTTATAAAAGCATGAACGGAGCTGTGAACGTTCATGCATGGTATTGATTTACACAGAATGACGCAAGGATGACGATGCTGCTTGAATCATTGAGGCCATTCAATGTAGACAGGGAGTTTAATTACATTTCATTTCATTTTGATGAATCAGCACAATGAGATAGTACTGTGATGTATCCAAATTGGAAAAAAGAACCCAGACACAAGGTTCTCTCGGAAATCACGTATTCACTGTATCATACATTCTTGGCTTAATGTATTACAGTGTACATAAGTTTGTTTTGTTTTTTTTCTTAAAACATTAGACTCATTCTTGTTGTAAGGGTCATGACTCTATACAATAAGGAAGGTTTTGACGGGAGGATTTTTCAAGAGAACATGACGTAAATATGTACGTGAATTTTTTCTCGATGAAAACATGAACTGGAATAAGTAAAGTACTATAAGTGCCCACCCTCCCTCCCGAACACAAATGAATATGATTCTTTAAAACACAAACTAAATCTTCTTAGTTGTGAAAGATTGATGAAACAATGCACAAACGTGTTTGAGCAAGTTAGTGAAAATATGCGTGACAATGAAAGAATACTGTAATGACTTTGAATTGAGAGAAGAAGCCCAGACATGGGGTGACTAGATCGATGTTCTCTCTCTCTCTCTCTCCCTCTCTCTCAAGTCTTTGCAATACGTTGCATAATGGTATATGACTTTAGGAGCTATAAACATGTCTTGGATAAATATTTCCTCAGAATAAAAACTAGCGATATTCGTGCTATGGAACAGGCGATACTAACCTTGTGTTATAAGCAACAAACCTGACATACACAATCCGGATACCATACCTCAGTGTTCCCATACGGATAACACCTCTTTGGATATCACCCCGGATACCAATCGCAAATATAAGTGGTCGAAAAGAATGGCCCACATGGCATCCCTGTGCTGTACAGCAAGTTGATGCTGACCCGGTGTTCCAAGAATCATCCCTCATGCAGGGACGTCCTTTACTTTACAACGAGGCAATCAACACTGTAACAAAGCACCATAGCTCAAAGCGCCATAGCTCTGTGCTTTCTTGGAGCGTCCCTGGAGTCCAACCCTGTGCGACGGAGCTCTGACACATTTTTGTCGCGACCATGGATACCGCAGTGTCCACACAGGTTCTGCATTTAGATTTATCCTGGGAGGAGAGGAGGACAAATATGTAGATGGAGTTTTGGATTTTTGACGTTTTAAATTGAATTCTCATGCTTGGATTCAGTACGTGCAAACTTTTTTGTGTGATCAAATCTTCGGCTAGGATAACAACTTGGAGACATACCGAAGACACCTTGCATACGTCCCGTGACTAACTTTGTGTTCGTTGTGTGGATATGGGTGCAGGTGAGGGTGTCTCCTCAAGATTTGGCCACATTATATTGTGTGCAGGATCATTTTCAAAACATACTTTACTCTCAGCTGTTAGTTTGATTCGTCTTTGGCATTCAGGCTATATACCAAATATGGAAATTAGGTTGAGATGGATATGAGATTTTAATGTGATCTAGTACCGATCTGGATCTTCCAGATATCTGGATACTACATGATGTTCTTTGTTTACTTACATGATCATAGTACTGATCATATGCTTGCAGTCTCAGTCGTTTTTTATTCAAACAATTTTAATAACTGTAGAGCATATCAGGATATTTTTGATCTAAATTCTCTATAGTTTCCTCTACTGAGGTGATCACATGATAAGCAATAGTTGCTGATTCAATCATTAGATTAAGCTTGCCATATCATGAGGCTTCCATACCCGCTTCCAGACCATTGAGTGTGTTGAATTCTCAAATGCTAAAGATTAAAGAACTTTGCAAGATCTTTTCTGATTTCTAAAGATCAGTAATATTAGGAGAGAGCTCCGTTATGGGATACATTTGTATGCATTCGGGATACTACTGAGTGTGCAAAATTTTCTCCATATATGTGGTACTAGATTTACTCGTGTGTGTTCTTTAGCACGAGATCAGTATACTGCTGGTGATTACGTTAAACCTGCTAACTCCCGATTATGAATTATCTTCATCTTCAGGGATTGAGGGTTGACTGTTGAGTGATTACAAGTGAAATAGTATTCGTTTTTATTGGATCTTACAAGTGTTGCTAGTACTTCTAGTAAGCCTTGGCAATCGATACGTTCTCTACTTGAATTTTTTTCTGTAATACCAAGAGTCTGACGAGACTTTTAGAATTCCCACCCACCCTCCCGGTAATATAATGCACAATAGATGAAAAACTCTGTACGTAATACCAGAGTCTAATGAGAATCTTAGGGTTCCCTCCCACCCTCCCGGTAATGTACAGCTATGTACAGACTAGGAAGTGAATGGATTTTTACATGCACAGATGCTTATAACTTTAAACATATGAGCAAGTGAGTATTGCTCGATATGATCTGAACATGCATTGCCTTGACTTGAAATGTAAGAAAGTACCTAGCCTTGGGGTGTAAGAAAAAGTACTGTCTCTCTGCATTATATCCATTTGGAAATGGCGAATTTCCAATGCTTTCTAACAATTCAAGAGTCTTGGCTGTACTTTCAGGATAGCATAACTACTCATGTGCATGGGTTGTGGGCATCGGATCTGGTGGCTCTGGGTTACAATGAACCGTTGCCAGCACCGTCCTTGTCGGTTCAAGCTACGATCGCTTCTCTAAAAGCACCAGAGATCCATGCCTTCATACAAGAACAAGATCATGCAGCAATACTTGATTGCGATGAAGAAGGTGAACATGCCCCCCTTCTGATTTCAACTCTTGACCTGTCGCAGTGGACTTTGATCCTCAACCTTACCATCAGGGAATCGACGGAGAAGGCTCTTACTCAGCTACGTAACGCCCATTCACAATTGGCCGACATGCTAGATTGGGAGATGGATGAGCTCTTACAATCAGAGAAAGACGCACTTATGGTAGATACTGCCATCAAGAATGCGAATCCCCACGAGCTGTCTAAACACACCTCAACGCTCACCGGGCCATCCTCTACAGCTAACCATCCATTTTTGAGTGGCTTAAATATTGAGCCTGCACAGAAGGCTGCACTTGACGACCTAGCGGAGACTATACAAACGTCACAAGCTGAGAAGGATTTAGCGTTACTTATGGCATCAGGGAAGGGGCCAGTAGTTCCGTTTACCCCATCGAGATCGATAGAAGCGCAAGTAGCTACCAAGCTACATCGATGTTGGGGACTCTCTAACATAAATCTGTTAGCGCCTATCTCTATTCCAATGTGGAGGACTTGGACTAACATGCCAAATCAGGAAATGGAAATGCTTAAAGCGCAAGCTATTCATGGGACTGGACGAATGAAGGAAGGACAGCCAATTCCCGGAGCCTTCCCGCTCAGCATGTATGACCACCAAAAGTGTTTGTCCAGCGAGCTGAAAATTCATACGAAACAGGCGGTGAACAGTAACTATGGACGTATCGACAAGTACTCGTCAGCGGTATGGAACTGTGAACGACCTTACCTCCGGTGCACGTGCAAATCGGACACTTCGAAAGGATGCAAGGGCGATGTTATATGGTTCGACCATGCCATTTGGTATATGGTGAACAACCTTCATGTGTTTTTTAACCATGAATATCCTACTCTCTCTGCAAAGTTCGCTGCATTTATTATATGGCTCAGTGATGCAACTCGTGTTGCTATACGCCACCAGATTGTCTTTCACCACATGCGTGACATGATGGTTGAAGCGTCCTTGCAGTTTGCTACAGATCCAAATGCCAAGTTATTGGCATCGTACCCCCCTGGTGCTAATGTTCGACAGACCGAGAGGTGGATCAAGCCTGCGAGCTTTTCTGCAGCAAATCCTATTGCTATAGGTCCTGGCAATTTGAGCAAACGTCCTCGATATGCAGGCAACAACAACGTCCCTGGCTATATAGGTAACAGCACTTCACAGATGCCGCATGGTAGTTCACCACATAACTCTCATCGAGGAGGTCGTGGAGGATACAACAGAAAATATCGTTCTGTACCACAGTCTGCTCCACATCTACGAGCACCACCACGTGCTAATACTCCGCGGAGCGCAAATCCTTCCCCGAATCCAAACGAGGCGTTTGTCTTCATTGGCCCAGGCTATCGTTCAGCACCACCACCCCCAGCTAGCACTGTGCATATTTCTCCAATTGAATCCCACCAAGCTCAGTCACGTGGCCCTGCTAACAGCATGCCGCAAGCCTATAGTCATTCTCCTACTCAGTCTGGAAATGAAGGTTCCTCCTCAGCGAAGACTGCTGCTCGTTTCCAACGTTCTTCTATGAAGGGACGCTTCCTAGATTGGGACAACGTCAACAACTGAAGTACGTTCTATTTGTGCAGACGCTCCTGATAGGGTGATTACAAAGGACGCGTATGGACGTAAGCAGATTCAGCGAGTGAAGAAAAATACAGATACCATATATCTCCCCGTATTTTACTGTAGCCGGGCAATGGAGTGGGTGAATCTTCGGCAATCTGTCAGAGAAGTCCTTTCTCACTATGGCTTACTTGAGCAGGTTGCTTTAGACTCAATTGCGTTTTCTTGGATTTACGATAGAAACTTAGCTACTTGGGTATATAAGCCTTCAGATGTCTTCAAACATTTTTCGTTTGTGCATTTGCTTGACCCAGAAGACTCATGTATGTGTAATACAGCCAAGCGTTTTCATGCTTTTATCGATCCTCTGACATTGACGGAACATCATAATTTCTCCAAACCCTTGCCTCATGTTCGTACTACGGACTTGAAAATTATACAACACCCTAAATTGCGTGATGCCTTCAGTCGTGGTCTTAATCACATTCCGTTAGCTCCTACGGATATAAAACAGGCACTGAGTATAGCGAGTGAAGCTTTCACACGACTATACTACACTTTACAGTTACAATTGTTTAGTGTAGACTTGGAAGAGGCTTCATTGCTATTTAAAGAGTTGTGTTCCAACAGACTCCAAAAAGCAGTACGATCAAATACATTTGGCTTCAAAAACTCCGGCCAGGCATTGTTCTCGATAACTTCGGTGAACAATGAGCTACGGTGGCTTCTTTCCCACATATACATATCAGGTCTTGATAAGGCTAGTAATAATCCTTGCTTTATATGTGTTAAACATATAAGACTGCAAGCTTTTGAACGATTGTCCAGTAAGGACTTTGAGCCCTGTATGGAGGGGACACGCTGGGCATTACCCACTTCCATCTTCGATACAGTCAAAGGTGAACTCCTTGAACTGTTACCGGAAGCCCCTCCGCTGTATAATGCTTTACCGTTTCTTATGGCATCGTATAAGCAACACAAGCTCAAATACAGATGGCTAACTAATGCCTCTCATACCATATACACCAGCATTGCAACTTTACTCACTGTTTCCACAATGCAGGTCCTTGACATGTTTCGAATTTGGGCTAAAAAGATTGTGACTGGATACCGATCCTTCCTCAAGACCAACACATCCATATTCTGGATGGTGGATTCGGTTTTGCAAGTTACGTTAAATTTACCGCATGAGATTCACGATCTGTACGTGGCCGATATTACCAAATGTTTTGAGTCGATACCGCTTACTGGTCCCGATAACTTGCTTGACAGTGTGAGCTTTATACTCAAAATGGGCTACAAAGAGGCTTCTCTCACCCACCCTAAAGCTGTAACTATGTTATGGGTCAAGATTGATAAGAATAATATTCCAATCTCAGCAAGATGGGATACCACCCAACCACGCTATGGATGCTGGATTCCTATGCCACAGGAAAGATTGTTGGCACTCCATGCATGGCTTATGCGTAATTGCTTCCTCACTTTGGGAGATCGTGTGTGGCGCCAAGCCAAAGGTATTCCAATGGGTTTCAGTTGTTCCCCGTTGTGGTGCAATATATATTTAACGTCATATGAGGTTACATTCATACAGCGTCTGGCTAAGTTAGGTCGAACTGACCTTATGGCCAAGTTTCAACATGCCTTTCGATATATCGATGATATATGCTGGCTTAACGTAAGTAATCCCCAGGATTTCTTAGATCCAACTCAACCATGCACCCCAAGCAATCCGTTCTGGATTTATCCTCTCCATGTATTGGAAATAAAACCGGAAGTTGAAAAGTTTGCTGAGAATGATCCCACTCGGGGAATCTCTGCCCACTTTATGAATACACAAATTGATGTAAATTTGACACACCCAGATTGTTTCATACTGAAGAAGTTCGATAAACGACGTGCTCTACCGTTCAAATACACCCAGTTCATAAAGTTTCATTCTAACCGACCGGTCAGAAATGCGTATAACATCATACTATCACAGGTGCTACCTATCCTTTATATTTCAAACAATACTCAGTCAGCAATTGACGAGATCATGCTGCTTATTAGCACACTCGAAGATAATGGTTTTACAAGATCACGTCTCCTACAGATTGTGATTTCTTGGCTCAGTAAGGGAAGTTTCCCTGATACAAAAGTTAACATTGAAACAATCCGATACTCACTGGGCATGAGTCCTTTGTAAGTACTACCTAATCACTGGAGCAATTTGCGTTCCATACCCATCTTATTCCATACATTACAGCTCAATGAGTTCAGTTATATGAATCATTGTCATCTACATTCGAGAGTTTAAAATCTCATACAAATTGTACGAGAACAACAAAAAATTTAGAAGAGCCTGGTATGCACCTCTGTAAGCAGAGTGATGACATACCAGGTCTCATTCTTGCTACAATGTTAAGCTATCCAGGGGTGGTTGGCGGGACTCTCTCTCTCTCTCTCTCTCTCTCTCTCAAGTCTTTGCAATACGTTGCATAATGGTATATGACTTTAGGAGCTATAAACATGTCTTGGATAAATATTTCCTCAGAATAAAAACTAGCGATATTCGTGCTATGGAACAGGCGATACTAACCTTGTGTTATAAGCAACAAACCTGACATACACAATCCGGATACCATACCTCAGTGTTCCCATACGGATAACACCTCTTTGGATATCACCCCGGATACCAATCGCAAATATAAGTGGTCGAAAAGAATGGCCCACATGGCCTCCCTGTGCTGTACAGCAAGTTGATGCTGACCCGGTGTTCCAAGAATCATCCCTCATGCAGGGACGTCCTTTACTTTACAACGAGGCAATCAACACTGTAACAAAGCACCATAGCTCAAAGCGCCATAGCTCTGTGCTTTCTTGGAGCGTCCCTGGAGTCCAACCCTGTGCGACGGAGCTCTGACACATTTTTGTCGCGACCATGGATACCGCAGTGTCCACACAGGTTCTGCATTTAGATTTATCCTGGGAGGAGAGGAGGACAAATATGTAGATGGAGTTTTGGATTTTTGACGTTTTAAATTGAATTCTCATGCTTGGATTCAGTACGTGCAAACTTTTTTGTGTGATCAAATCTTCGGCTAGGATAACAACTTGGAGACATACCGAAGACACCTTGCATACGTCCCGTGACTAACTTTGTGTTCGTTGTGTGGATATGGGTGCAGGTGAGGGTGTCTCCTCAAGATTTGGCCACATTATATTGTGTGCAGGATCATTTTCAAAACATACTTTACTCTCAGCTGTTAGTTTGATTCGTCTTTGGCATTCAGGCTATATACCAAATATGGAAATTAGGTTGAGATGGATATGAGATTTTAATGTGATCTAGTACCGATCTGGATCTTCCAGATATCTGGATACTACATGATGTTCTTTGTTTACTTACATGATCATAGTACTGATCATATGCTTGCAGTCTCAGTCGTTTTTTATTCAAACAATTTTAATAACTGTAGAGCATATCAGGATATTTTTGATCTAAATTCTCTATAGTTTCCTCTACTGAGGTGATCACATGATAAGCAATAGTTGCTGATTCAATCATTAGATTAAGCTTGCCATATCATGAGGCTTCCATACCCGCTTCCAGACCATTGAGTGTGTTGAATTCTCAAATGCTAAAGATTAAAGAACTTTGCAAGATCTTTTCTGATTTCTAAAGATCAGTAATATTAGGAGAGAGCTCCGTTATGGGATACATTTGTATGCATTCGGGATACTACTGAGTGTGCAAAATTTTCTCCATATATGTGGTACTAGATTTACTCGTGTGTGTTCTTTAGCACGAGATCAGTATACTGCTGGTGATTACGTTAAACCTGCTAACTCCCGATTATGAATTATCTTCATCTTCAGGGATTGAGGGTTGACTGTTGAGTGATTACAAGTGAAATAGTATTCGTTTTTATTGGATCTTACAAGTGTTGCTAGTACTTCTAGTAAGCCTTGGCAATCGATACGTTCTCTACTTGAATTTTTTTCTGTAATACCAAGAGTCTGACGAGACTTTTAGAATTGTAATTGTACAAATTGAAACTAGACATGTTAGAGATTACACAGGAAAAGAAAATATAACAATATCACTTACGGATTGAAAGATTATAATGTTTGATCATGAGGATGTAAAAACTGTGAAAATGATTTGAAGTCCTCTTTTCACATGTCGAATCTAAAAAGTTGGCCACTAATACAATATAGAAATAAAGGGCTTAACATGCATAATTCTAATCAATTTATGGCTTCTCAAAATCTACTCTATAATTTTTTCAAATGAATTTCTAATGTGATTCTTTTTCCAAGATTTAGTGTATTTGAGACTTATTTCCAAGAGTCTTCAACACTACAAAAATACAAGATTGCAATGAGCACCCTTGCACAAAATCTTAAATAGAAAAATCATAATCAATTATTTTCAAAATTGGATTTTTGATGCTAAAAATAGACTTCAAAAATAATTTTTCAAAAATATAAACTACTAAAAAAAAATTGATTAGGTTTTATTTAACTTCAAAATATTGTCAACACCAAAATTTGGTGCCTTGGGCATATAGGGGTTAAATAGAAGTAGGTTCAAGATTGAAGGAAAATCTAAATAATTGGTGATAGTTCTAAGATGGATCTAAAGTACACTAATGTCAATGGTGAGATTATTCTAGCAAGAGATCTTAACCTTGTGAAATATTTTCTTTTTGAAAAATTGTGAAAATCTAGGCCAAAAATGAATCCTTCAAGTTATTTTTTCAAGAAGATGCTTTGATCGCCCAAAAAAGAAGATTGTCCATGACTTTCACATAAAAAAATCCAAATGGAATGAATAAAAGCTTTCTATGTATATAAAAATATAATCTATACAAAAAAATTTAGTTTAAGTTTTTTTGAAGGTTTTAATCTGCCTATTGAAATTAAAAAAGGATTTTTGTGCCATAATTTTTGCTTTTGAAATCTAATTGAAATACAAAGTATAAATTTGGAAAGCTAATGTATTTTTCTGTCTCCTCAAAAAAAATTTAAAAACTCACGGCAAATATTGAGACCATAGGATTCTATCCCAAATTCATTTTGGCTTCTGAGGGGACAATGGGATTTTAGAGGTGAAAGCAAGACATGTGGATTTGGGAAATATATTCCTCTTCTATCTTTGAAATTTGACAAGTATGTTACTAACATGATACAAGGTAGGATGACCCATTATCTTCCCTTTTGTTGTTGCACATATTTACATAAAATATATATTTGCATTAGAATGGTAAATGAAAATATTTTTTTACATGTATTTTGGGCAATTTGTTTTTATAATTAGGAGGAAAAGACACATTCTAGGTGGTCATAGCAAAAACATATAGCTTCCCATTCATATCCTTGAAATGACTGTTCTCACTAATTTTAATTTTAATTAGGTGTCTTTTTGGAGATACAAAGCTATTCATGTGGCTAATATATGATGGCATATTTTGGAGGGATAGTCACATTATGGTCATGATTATAGTTGAGTATTGCAAAAGAAAATTGATTCCAATATGTCTCTTTCAACTTCCTACATGGTTGCAATGGAAATCTAAAAGCTTTCCTTAAGATTGTGGAATAATGAGCTAACCTTTTGCTTTGCGTAAAAAGAACATGGAGATTTTTATTGAAGTCATTAAATTGTGGTCTTTCAATCCAGTTCCAAGTGAATCCTTTCAACCCTAATTCCACACTAAATTCTCATAATGCTACCTAGTGTACAAATCCCATAGGTTTATAATTTAATTCCAAATTCATATAGGAAAAATATCTTTCAAAATTTGACCTTTGAAGATTTACTCTTAAAAACTAACCTATTAAATTTGTTTCCTTATGCAATCTCAATCAACACACCAAAATTCATCTTTAAAACCAAAAGATCTATTTTTGGAGAATCATTTTGTGTATTCTTCATTGTTTTGTATAGTAGTTCATTAAAAATTGTTGGTGATGAATTTCTTAAATCTGATTGTAAAAATATGTACGATTGCATTGATTTGTGTAAGTAGATAAGAGATTCAATACAAGACAAATTAGATCAATGATGCTTTTTTTTAGTCATCTTTCTAGTCACCATGACTCTGATTTTTAGTAGTAATTTAATTAAATCCTTAGTCTCTAAGTCCGAATTGTAAATGGTGAACAAGGTATACATAACTCAAAATTGTCCTAGCGCAATTGCAACCTCTATTGTTGAGCTTACTCGTAATCTTCTTATAGTCTTATAGTCTAATGTAATTAAAATTCTAAGAGGTTGCCACCACAAGAAAACCACATTTCAATGACTAAGGTTATGACTTTGGTCAAGCATAAATAACCAAGATGACTTTCACCTTTTGCAATCACAAGTGCAATCACAATGAATAGGTTGTTGGCGTTCCCAAGGGCTGTTCACTTTTTGATGGCTAGTTCTTGACAATTTTTGGACCTTGGTTTGATAACCCTGCTGACACTTTTTAGCTATTGCATAATTACATTTTATTGAATAGTTGTCTTGTGTGTATAGAAACTCCAAAGTTCAAATTGCAAGTTCATATAAACTTATAATTGCTTAAATCATGTTTGATCGGTTTTCAACTTTGACTATTGATACAAATATGCAATAAATGCATAAACTTTGACTATAGAAATCTGGATTTTGCATATTGATACAAATATGCAATAAATGCATAAACAAGCAAGGGTGTCAAAACTAAAATTACAAAACATCAACCAAGAAATCACCACAAAGAAAACAAGATGAAGAATAAACAACAATCATTGAAAGATTAAAGAGAAAGCACAGGGGTAGAGAGAGCATTAGTCTAAGTACAAATACAAAATGTGGCACAAAAGATGGTGGTAAGTAGAAGCAAAATGATGACTCTGATTGAACAAAAGTTCACCAAAAACTCATAATGTCAGCACTATGGCAAAGCAATTGTTTTTTTGGTTTTCAGTGGATTTTCAAGTTATTATGTGCAATCAACGACTATAAGCGTGTTTCAATTGGTTGTTGATATGCAATCAAACTTGCAACTCTTATTCACTACAAATAGTCATGTGAATATTTAAAGTCTTTGATTTAAAAAACCTGAATATATATGATTATCCTTCTAATAAATTTGAAATTAACCCCTAAAGTCACACAATCCCTAGAAGGACTTGGGATGTTGGGTAAACTCGTATAACTTCAATAAGTGCAAAAGTTATGCCACCCCAAGTCCAAAAAACAAATTGCTAGACAATACAAAACCAAATCATAGAAAATCAAATCTTTCTAATTTTTAATTTTTTCTCAATGATTATACTTTTGTCTACATGTGGGGCTTTGATTTATTCTATTTAAAATTTTGGACCAACAATGAGAAATTATGGACAATCTTATTTTTAAAGCAATTTAAGCATCTTCTTGAAAAATAACTTATAGAATTCATTTCGAATGCAATTTTTACAATTTTATAATTTAAAAAAAAAAATTGTTTGAAAGGGTTAAGTTATTTGCTAAAACAATCTCATCATTAGAATTATTGTGTTTCAATTCTTTCTTAGAGATATTAAAAAAATTGTTTTTCATTCAATCTTGGACCTATTTCTACTTAACAATTTTTTTAAGAATTAAAATAAAATATTTTTAATTAAAAGATTCTCCTAACTCTCAGTTCAAATATCTTAAATACAAAAAATTAGAAATTTAGTACAAAAAAATTTAAGTTAAGAAATTCAGAATCCCAAATTCTAAGGTAAACCAGCCCATTATGGTCAAATGACCCATAGTGGACACCTCATGACCCCATGATGATTTTTTAGACTACAATCAATATCTAACTTGACACCTATAGAGTGATTAGTGACCTCATTAGGAACACCCAATTTTTCTAGTGTAAATCATTGTAGGACATGACTTTTCATGGCATTCCACATTAGAAATTATTTTGACCACTTTAGGTGATTAAGATGAGCATATTGGATACACTTTTTGTTGGTTATGGGGCAGTCTATAGACCATGTTGGGAAGATCACTTCAAAAATACATAACTAATACACACTTTGTCTGAAAAATAAAATTTCAATTGCTCTTACTATTTCTCACACTTATCTTTGTGCGGGAAAATTTTTGAAAAATTTCAGCAATGGCATGAGGGCAGACTCCAAATTCTGACCACAATGGGCTGTTTTACTTTAGTTGTACACTTGTGCAAAGTCCAAAAATATTTTTTTCTTTCTCTCTGAATTCAGATATCTTGTTGTCTACGTAGTCAAAGTTCTGAAATTTCTTCTTCATATTTTTATAATAGTCTAATAGAAGATCTTATAATTAGGAAAAATAGTAATTTTAAACTCTTTTTTTCTTTGGAATCTTTGCAATAAATTTTTTTTTTTAGTGCTTTTTGATGACAAAAAGACCTTAGAACTTTTGGAATCAATCTATCTTTGAATATTAAAATATCTCTCTCTCTCTCTCTCTCTCTCTCAAACTTAGCAATGTATGAAGCTACTTGCATAAGACAATTTATCCACAACCTAAACCCGGCAAATGCGTGTTACGGTTGGGGTACGAATTTAACCAATTTAATACGGGAGTTGAAGTATGCTTGACAATATGATTCATAAAGGACAGAGACAGTACAAAAAAACACAGAATTATTTCCACTCAGAAGACGAACCAGCTTCGAACATGAGGAATCGAAATAAATACTCTTGTGTCTTCTCATTTTCTGCCCTACCAAATTGGACTAAGGCAACGAGGAACACAGAACAAAAACGATAAACAACCTAACCCTAATGCAGCGCACCTTCGGTGGTAATGCAAATGCTCCATACCTAGGTAGATATCCGGCAGTCACATCGTGTGCTAACGGGTATAAATCAAAAAAGGAAATGGCGGGGTACCTGGAACACTTCTTGTAGTCTGTGCCTTAACTCAAGTCACACTTGCAGTTGCATTGCCAGCGACCTCTGACGGGTAGTACTGTAGCTCTGACACGCTAGTTCTTTTCTGCACTGTGAACACTGCAGCGTACAACTTCAAGCATTATGGATACTGTAACGGCAACTCAGGTGCCAAGACTTGGTATTCGGCTGTGAGAGGAGGGTGTGTTTGTGTGTGTGAGGTCAAGTGTTGATGGTCGTATTTTCTTGGAAAGTCGATGCTCAATCAGCTCTTATGTTTTAGTTGTATTGTTCTTATCTTTGCTCGGGATAACAACCGATGCCACGCTGAAGACACCTTGCGTACGTATGCTAACAAACTTTGCATGTGTTGGGATGCATGGGCGCAGGTGAGGCGTGACATCCTGAGATCGGAGCCATGCTCTAGACTTATGGCTGTTTGTTTTCTTACCCTCAAACATGCTTAAATCGTATGAAGATGTGTTACTTAGCCAGTGGATTTAAAGAGTAGGGTTCAAGAATCTGTACTCAACCCGTAAGAATCTGTACTCATCTTATAATTGTACTCATTTTTGAAAATGTACAAAACAAGAAACTGTGTACTGGCTCATAGCTTGACACCGCAGGAGCCAAGAATTTGTGAATATAATGCTATGGTAAACCTTGTGAGTTAGAACGATTAAGAGCTAGATCTAGTTGGTAAGCTCAAATAGAATTTGCTTCTATCGTAGGCTATATGAACAGATTGATCGGATGGTGGTTTGACCCACCCTCCCACCTGAACCTTAAATCGTTTTATAAAAGCATGAACGGAGCTGTGAACGTTCATGCATGGTATTGATTTACACAGAATGACGCAAGGATGACGATGCTGCTTGAATCATTGAGGCCATTCAATGTAGACAGGGAGTTTAATTACATTTCATTTCATTTTGATGAATCAGCACAATGAGATAGTACTGTGATGTATCCAAATTGGAAAAAAGAACCCAGACACAAGGTTCTCTCGGAAATCACGTATTCACTGTATCATACATTCTTGGCTTAATGTATTACAGTGTACATAAGTTTGTTTTGTTTTTTTTCTTAAAACATTAGACTCATTCTTGTTGTAAGGGTCATGACTCTATACAATAAGGAAGGTTTTGACGGGAGGATTTTTCAAGAGAACATGACGTAAATATGTACGTGAATTTTTTCTCGATGAAAACATGAACTGGAATAAGTAAAGTACTATAAGTGCCCACCCTCCCTCCCGAACACAAATGAATATGATTCTTTAAAACACAAACTAAATCTTCTTAGTTGTGAAAGATTGATGAAACAATGCACAAACGTGTTTGAGCAAGTTAGTGAAAATATGCGTGACAATGAAAGAATACTGTAATGACTTTGAATTGAGAGAAGAAGCCCAGACATGGGGTGACTAGATCGATGTTCTCTCTCTCTCTCTCTCCCTCTCTCTCAAGTCTTTGCAATACGTTGCATAATGGTATATGACTTT
>OX579633.1:23190734-23229773 GCA_951230915.1 Antitrichia curtipendula | reverse complement strand
GGAAGAGGATGACTTAAGCAACCCACTAAAACACTCACACATCGAATAAGCCCGGAGGAAAGCTCAACTTACAAGAACATTTATTATAGTTCGCAGTGGGAAGCCTAATTCCGCCAGTGCTGCCGCTGCGGGCCCTTGCCCTTGCTGCTTCGTCAATTGGCAGGCAACACGAGCAACGGAAACCCTCGCGCTACATGACCACGACCCGAGCGGACTAAATAAGCTTTCCCTGAGCTCGTCGCCGCAACGTCGAGGAAAAGCACTACCACGAAACCACCCAAATCGGGCCCAATTCCTCGTGAGCGGCCTCTTCCGAAAGCCGCAGCAGCGCCACAAGAATTGTCGCAAGGGTTGCGGCAGGCAGGTGTCAGGCAGGGCAAGGGGGACCGCTCCAGTCCGTGTGTATGAAAAGGAAGGCCGGGCGGGGTGAAAAACTACACTAGAGTGATAATTCCAGAACCCGAGACAGGGACAGAAGGCGCCCCAATTGAGAACCAGGGTGGTAAGCTCGCGAACAAGGGCAAGGAAGGGAGGGAAGGGAAGGGAAGGGCAAGCCCAAGCCGGCTGGCTGGCAAGCTGGCGACGCCGTAGTAGTGAGAACGGACAACAGCAGAACCCCCGATGAAGGTCACGGCACGGCTATGGCGACACCACTGCTGCTCCTACTACTACTAAGCTTACTTCTGCCCCACTCAGCTTAACCTGGTCTTGCTTCGTTTCCGGGCTTCTCCGTCCCTCTCCTTCCACAGTGACAGTGAGACTTCTTTCTCGCTCCCCATCCAAAACTCCCCTGTTCCTCGGCTTGTAAGTTACAGTATTATTCCAGCAGGCAGCTCAATTCCGTCTCTTTTTCCACCTTTTCCCTGCAACAGCCCCAGAAATAAAACATAAACTGGATTGAAAACATTGCCCAAGTGGCAAGTGCCCAACCGATTGCTCCCAAGGAAAAGAATAAAAAACGGAAAAAACAGTGACTGACCAGAGTTGGGTCGGACCTCCCTCCACGACTCCCCAACCACCCCCCTACCCTCCCTGCCTGCCTGCCTGCCTGCCTGCCTCCCTCCCTCCCTCCTCGCCCGGCCTCAGTCCATTCCGTCTGTTGTACCTCACCCCAGTTCCATGTGGAACTAAAAGTTAAGTTACCTTACTCGCTGCCTGAGTGGCTGTGACTTGGATGAGTCCCTTCCACTCTTCCACCTCCTGACTGACTGACCTCTGGCTCCTCCAGGGCTCCTGCGGCGGCCTAGATTCTGGGCCTGTAATCTACGAGTCCGTCGTCATCTCTGATCTGAGGGGGAGCAGGAGCAGGAGCAGGAGCAGGAGCAGGTCACTGTTGCTCATGAAATTCAAACCAGGACGGACGGAGGGTGATATTTTGATTCTCCCACTGGACTCGGGAGAAAAAGGTTGACCCCGGCCCAGCTTGGGACGGAAGGGACCGACGGATGGAAGATGTGCCATCACAACTGAAATGATGCTGCTGCTGCTGCTTGTGGCTTTTATCTCACACTTTTTATCCACCACTTGGAGCCACCCAGAAATGATTCACTTGGAGCCCCGTGTTTTACCCCGGAAGAAAACACTTCAATTTCGTATTTTCCACACATGACAAAATCAGCAAATCCCAAATCCCAAATTCCAAATTCCAAATCCCAAATTCATGTTTGCAATCTGAGAGGCCCCAAATTAGCTAAGAGAAGTGAAGAAGTACAAAATTGACGCGGCACAAAATAGGGGGCGTTTTTTACATTCAACCTTGGTTGGCGCAATAAGGGGGTCAATCCTCCCTAGCCGTCTAATTGGTGCGGCTTAGAATCGGGGGAGGAGGGGGCCAAAGAACTGTTGAAGTGGCAACATACAAGAAAATGATGTACCCATATTATTTTTGTATTCATTTATATTTCAGATTGAACTATCTTTTCATCCACACTTTGGGATGAATTTCATTTAAAATTGGCAATTTCATCTTAATTGTTTACAAAAATTGAGAAAACTCGACATCATCATCAAATTTTTCTTCAAATTTTTCCTTAAGGCTTGTTGCTCTCCAATTATTTTTGGTAATTTTAGGCATTTAAATGCCTAAAAAAACACTGCTAAGAAATGGTTTGTGGTGGTGGTTTGGCATTTCCTCAATCTTTAGTAGTCTCTTGACAAATAGGAAGGTATATCAGCATAAGTATGACTATAAAAGAAAAATCAATGCAAAGTGTAGCACATGAAAAATGATAGAATTTTATATAAAATTGGTGCTATGTTTTAGGGATATAAATTCTTTTAATCTCTAAGACTTTAGGTGTTTTCTTGGTGGTACAACTCCTAAAGGATTAGGGATATTTTTCAAGAGAAATTGTCAAAAATTGTCATTTTTAGTGCTTTGAGCAAAAAAAATTATTTAAAAAAAATTGAACTCCAACCATATAGAAGTCTAGTAGACTATTATATTAATATGTGGAAAAAATTTCACACAATTTGACAACATGGATTGAAAGATTATAATGTTTGAAGTGAGAAAAAATAATTATTTTCATTCATATGAGACAAAGTCAGTAGACTTCGACCTTCTTGGAGTCAAAATTTTGCTCTACAGAAAATCGAATCTCAACACCATTGAATACTACATCTTATTAAGTCCCCTCATGCTAAATTTTAGAAGCAAATTAGGGGCTAGCTTACTCTAAATCACCTTGCAATACAAGGAAGTCAAGTACAATGGCAATATGCTAGTTATTTTTTTATTTTTCTTATGTAATGAGGAAATATTTTATTTAAAATCCAAAAGGTTAAAACTTAGAGACAAACATATGGAATGCATGGAAAAATTTTCAAACTTTGAAAGCACATATTAAAGATAAAAGCATTTGTAAATAGAAAGATATAAATGATGCATATTGCCAGAATTTTTTTGGCAATATACATCATTTCTATCTTTCTATTTACAAATGCTTTTATCTAAACTTGGGGCGGCAAGATTAGTAAAATTTTGACTCCTCTTGGAATGAAATTTTTTCACGAAAATAAAAAAAATTTCAACTGCTTTTTGCATCATATTAGTTATATACATGCCAAATTTTAGAAGTAGATGAGGGACTTAGCAAAAGATGACAAATTGTCCAAGGGTTCCATATTGGGGGGGGGGGGGGGGGGGCAATATAAATTTTGATCTAGGCATCTCATCAGTTTTTTTAAAATTCTCACAAAGGAAGTGAATGTCCCTAAATTTTCATAAACATACATTTATTTCTTACTTCATTAACACCTACAGTTGAGGCACCAATTGTCAACCATGCCCAATACCAAACCTATAAGGGTGCAATATTTCCAACCAAAGTTAGAATAAATTTTCAATCAGAGTTTGAAAAATGTTTAATGGGTCTTTTTCAAGATTGGGACTAATAAGGTTGTGATACATGTTCTAAAGTAGTGAGCAAGAAAATAGGAAGTTGTGAGCGGGGAAGTATTTTTTGACTTATCGAAATTGGAAGAGTGTAGACATTGGCTACTACTTTGGACATCTTTTGGCTCCCAAAATTCATAGTAGTTTCAATTTTGAAAATGAAACTATAAAAACTTTCCTATCTCTATGTTTCCTATCTTTCTATAGTAGAACCACCCATAGTCAATCACTTAAGCAATTCCACACATATTCTAGAGCAGTAGAAGGCAATGTAAATTTATTGCCCTGTAGAAAGATAGAAATGATGCATATTGCCAAAAAAATTATAATTTTTGTCCTTAAATTCAAATTACTATGAATTTTGGAAGCCAAAAGTTGGCCTCAATCCATACCTAATATATAGAGTCTTCCAATTCCAATCATTCTATAACTACTTTCCCATTCATTGCTTCCTACTTTCTTGCTCACGACATCAAAAAATGCGTCATGACATTATACTGCCAACATTGCAAAGGAAAAAAAATCACATTCCAAACTTTGGTTGGAACCTATTCCAACCTTGGTTGGAAATATCTGCACCCTACTAGTTGGGTATTGATACCTGGTTGGTAATGGGTGGTTTTATCATATATGGAAAAAAATTCACCACCTCATACTATGCACAATCTACTCAAAAATTGCTTAACCTTTAAAGGACCGTTTGTCCCCTCGAGGGACAATTTGGATCCAGGTAGGTTCCTATTGTCTCAATTTGTAGTGAATGTCTTTGAGATTTTTTGAGGTTGTGTAGTTTTGCAAGAGCTTCATGGATGTATAGTTTTTTGTTTCAATCAGATGCCAGATGAAAAAGTTATGGCCCTATAAGCAAGAAATGGATATTGGCGGGAGCCCCCCCAAAGTCACAAAAAGTCAAAATAATATTTTTTGAATTTAAAAAACAAAACATTATGTTTTTGTCTATATGTGAAGCTTTGATTCATTCTATTTGGACAAGGGATGAAAAATTAGGGAGAATCTTATTTTTTGGGGCAATCCAAGCATTTTCTTCAAAAAAAAATTTTGTCCAACTTTGAATGCTAATATCTTCCAATCCGTATGGTCAAATTTGATTAAATTTTTACTACGTGATCTTAGACAAGTTAAGTACAAGATCCTACAGTTAGATTCCAAAAAATAAATTATTTTGGTTTCCTTAAATGAACACAATAAAAGTGGCAGTTTTGAGTGTTTTTTGATAGAAAACACCCTCGGGACTTTAGGGGTTAAATGATCAGCTATTGATACCTCAACCTTACCCGAATTCCAATCATTCCTTGAACAAACACTTGGTCCTTCGAGGGTTAAGAATGTCTCAAAGGAAGAGTTCACTGTAGGAAGCTAGGAGCTATACAAAACAGATGAAGTACATCCAATAATGTTTTAAGAAACAATCTTGGTCTATTCTTCAGTGATGTAACTACTCAAGTGTTGATTCAGTTGGACAGGAGGCTTAATTACACAATAATTGTGCTCTTTGAGTCGACCATCACTGCATCATCATTGAATTCATTTGCAACTAAGGTAAGGGGCTGTAAAAGCAACCTGTCTCTAAAAGTGATCTGGTAGATTTTGCCTCTAACATGTACCAGAAGTGTACATTTCAGGAGGGGGTCGCTTTTAGAAACCACTGTTTTTCAACTTCAAAAATTCATAACTAATTCCATGAAGGTCCAAAAAATATGAAACCACTTGGGTTAGGTGCCAATTCCATTTTTCTTACCATGAAAATTTACTGAAAATTGTTTTAATGAATTTAGCTTCCCCAAAATGCAAATCAGCTGGTAAAGGGTTGCTTTTACAGCCCTTTACCTTAGTCGTCAAGAGTTTCAAACTTGCATACCTATTCCCTGCATAAATCACTTTCAGAGTAATACATTACATTATCCAGATCAACACATATTATCAATTTGTCATGAAGATATTTTTATTCAATTCCCTGAGCAAACAAGACTGTCAAGTAAGGTAGAAACATCCATTCCCGTCCCTGTCCCTATTGTTTGTCCAGTAGAGTGCCCTAAAAGTGTCCCTCCACTTACATGAATGTGTCCTCTACCTGTTTGATTGTTATTGGCTAACTCATTTCAAAGACACATTATGAATTCTGATTTGTTGAGATCTGATTTTTGCAGGGTTCAGATTTGGGTGCACCTATAGGACAGATCCAGTGGTCTAGAGACCCGCAACTTAAAAAAATCATAGAAATTACATTTCACATCCAAAAAATCTATTTTTTTTTTGGAAAATTCATGATTTTCTCTCGCTAACATCAGAATTTTTTTATTTTTTTGAAATGATGCCTCCAAGTATGCTGAATTCCTTAAAGTGACGGTTTTGGGTGCTTCCACCTTAATCCTTGACATTGGGTTCCACTACTCTTGAGATGAAGAGATGGGAACCCCGTACAACTTGGTTGGGAACTTCTTTTCTAAACTTCTTCCTGAAAAAGCAAGGTTTGAGAGTTAGCAATGAGTTAACCCCTGAACGTCACATGGGACAAAAACGTCCTCACAGCCTACAAGTCAAATTCAAAGGGTTGTAACTTTTTCATCCAATGTCCAAATTCAATAAAACTTGTTGGAGAAGTTTTTCATACTAGTCTAGTTTGTGTGATAAAACTTTCAGATCAATCCAAGATGTATAATAGTTTTGGGAGCCAATTGAAGTTCATAGGTTCAATTTGAGCTCACCAAACTGCATTTGATGGCTGCAACTTTGGGGGCTTGTATCTTTGTAATCTAATGTTTTTTTTCAATAAAATTTGTTGAATTTTGTTACCACTGAAGTCTAATTGTTGTGGTAAAGTTTTCATGTCAATCCGAGTTGTTTCGAATGATTGGGAGCAATTCAAAGTTCAAAATCCAGACATTGGTGGATTGCAGTGAACTTTGGCGGCCTATAACTTCTTCATACAATGTCTAAATCTAATAATACTTTTTGGTTAAGTTGCGCATATTAGTCTAGTTTGTGTGGTTAAAATTTCATAGCAATCCGAGTAGTTATGAGTGATTGAGAAGCATTTTCGTAGAAGGAGGTTCAGTCATAGATGTGATTTTTTGTTACTTTTTTCACTGTTTTCTGACATTTCAAATCCGTTTTGCAGACACAATGATTCATTTGAATGATATTTTTTTCCCACCAAAGTATATGTATTCTGTTTTGAATTGCTTTGTACCTTAAAGTTTTTTCATTTGAGTAGGTTTAGAAATCGAATTTCACCTCCAAATGTGTTTTTAAGAAAACTTCAGCATTTTTTTTCAACACTAAAACATTATAATCCTTTAATCTATACGGTCAAATGACCCCAAATTTGTTCCATACCATCTAAAACATGCACACTACAATATTGTACGGTTGAGATCTTCATACCTTACTCTAATTTTGACTTTTCAGACTTGCAAAAGTAGACAATTTTTAAGCCTGGTTGGACCTCTGACGTTTAGGGGTTAACATAGTGCAAGTTCAGCACATCATTCACCACAACTTCATCAGCATTCCACAAACAGTGTGTCCTTTCCACCCATGTACTATCTAGAGATTCTAATATTCTGACGTTGGAACCCAGCATGTTCTCTCATGTTCTCTGGATGTGGCTGGTGGGCATTGTATTTCAGTTGCCCTTTGCAATGAAATTTGGTTCCATATGTAAAAAAGAAAAAAAAGCATGTTCTCTGGGGGTGAGGATGAGAAATTAATCCATGAGTTGTAGTAACTTATGCCATAGGCTTACTACTTGTGCTGCAGTACAACTAGTCCATTTTGAATGAAATAGGAAGTACATTACCCAATTTATGCAAGCAAGCAACTGTCAGTTGCAGTTGTAAATGACAATTTGGCTGCAGTCACTATGGATAACGACACCTGTGGAAATTGGTTCATGGGAAGCACATGAATATTCCACCAATCCACAAGGCAAGCCTGACCAGGTTTAATTTAATTAGGTACACAGGTTCGAAAACCAGGGTACCTTATTCAATCCCCAAATACATTCAACCCATACACAACAGTGAGGACGTTTTGAGGCCAATGAATGACAAAGAATCTCTCCATGCAGGATAGAAGTGCAACTATTCATCCTCCAAATTTTGTGTGAAAAGGGAAGGTCATATGTAGTATTTTAACTTCCAATGAATGCTTTTGCATTTTTTTTAATCCCTAAAGGACCGTTTGTCTCCTCGGGGGACAATTTGGGTTCGGATAGGTTCCTATGACCTCAATTTTTAGTAAGATGTTTGCTTTTTCAAGAGTTTTGTGGATATATAATTGTTATTTCAATTGGTGCCCAGGAGAAAATGGAGGTTGGGGGGTAACACAAAGAATTTACAAAAGTCAAAATAGTTTTATTTATTTTTTCCTAAACCTGTATATTTTTGTCTACATTTGAAGCTTTGGTTCATTCTATTTGGACTTGTGATGAAAAATTTATGGACAATCTTAGTTTTTTAAGCAATCTAAGCATCTTCTTGAAAAAATAACATATGGGATTCATTTTTTTAATGCAATTTTTATAATTTTCCTAAATAACTTGTTAGACAGGGTTGTATTTGCTTGCTAGAACAATCTCACCATTGGAATTATTGTGTTTCAATTTCATCTTAGAGCTATTAACAATTCAGTTTTTTTTTTAACTTTTTTCTTTTTGTAATAGAAGTGGTGTTTATGAGTGTTTTGATGGTAAAAATTAAAGGCCTCGGTCCTTTAGGGGTTAAGCCAACAATTGACATAGTATCAAAACAGATGATTTAAGGCCATATTCATTACAATGAGACAAAGTGTAGTCTCGGTTTTATCTTCGACTCGAAGATAAATCATTATAACTATTTATTTTTGAGACTATTCGGTAATTTGAGACTTTTATATATTAATATATATATAAACCTTTGATTGCCCAAAGGTTAACCTCTCATTTTATCTTCAACTCGAGGATAAAAACACTATAATTGTTTTAGGGTTGAAGTCTCAAAATGACCATTTTGTCTCATTTTAACGAATATGGCCATATTTCCACGGTGACTAGCTTGTCCTTCAAGGGTTAACTTAGTGCTCCACCAAGACGTAAGTTAACTTATGGTAGAACCACCTATTTCTAACCAAGGCAGGAACATATTTCCAACCAAAACTTGAAATGTTTTTTTCCTCCTTTTTAAGGTTGGGACTATTAAAGTGATGACACATGTCCCAAAGTAGTGAGCAAAAAAGTAGGAAGTAGTGAGCAGGAAAGTAATCATTAGATGTTTTGGGGGGCTCTAAAAAAATGTTTTTGGGTTGTTCCCCATGCTATGAACTATAGCAGTGTAGTCAAATTATTAAATAATAAAAATAATATATATATTTTAAAATATTATTATTATTATTAAAATAATAATAATTACCTAATTAATATCATCAAACATGGTAGTCTCTTAGCCAAATCAAATTGTTGTTGCGGCCAAGTTCCTACAGTCTAAGAACTTTGAGGTACTCACGGCCTCATAGAGGCCCGAAAAAACATTTAATGTCTTAAATGATTGGAGTTGGAAGACTCTATATGTTGAATATTATTATAATGAATTTTGGACCCACTCTTAATTTTGGGCTTCTAAAATTCATTATAATTTCAATTCAAGGCATAAAATTACCAAAAAAGTTGCAATCCTTGTGATTTCTATTCTCCTACATGGCAAATCATTTACATTGCCATACATTGCTCTAGAATATGCTTGGAATCGCTTAAGTGGTTGATTATAGGTGGTTCTACCATAAATCCATCAATGATTAACTTCCAACCAAATTTGCACATATTTGCATAAGAGCATCCTCAATGCTATATTTGAAAAAAGACACTACAATAATATATGTAATTTGTTTTTTCATCTGCTTTATTTCACTGTGGCTTTTTCCATCTCAAGTGCCTTAATACAACAACAATATTTGGAACACTACACAGCTTTGCGAGAGGGCAATGGTGAGAGGATTCTAACTATGACGAAGAATTTATAGCAACAATTGTTTGACCACTACTTTGTTGGCAAAGCTCTTTCCCCTTTAAGACAAATTGTCATCATTAGTAGTGTTGACCAAGAAGTGCAAAGGAGTTTGGAGGACACAACAAAGGATCAAATTTTGTTGTCTAGGAGCTAAGAAGTGATGAGTTTGTGAAAGTAACGTGGGAGGTGCAATTAGCATTGGGGCAAGTTTTTGTTGCTTTTCTATAACGTATGGAAAATTTCCGTTGCAATGCTTTTACAATGTGCAGACTGAGGATGCTCTAAGTTTTTGTTTTGTTTTTAAACAAATGGAATACTTCATTCCATGGAAAATAACAATAGCGGACAAGCAATTACTTTGGCTGTTTGGCCTAAAATTTGACATGCATTTGGCTCTTCCTAAGCACTTTGCACATCCTTGGATGTTTTATATTTTTTCAAAAACGTCTACCACAAAGGGTGGAAAAAAATTCAAAATGTCACTAGGAAGGGTGAAAACAAATAGAACAAGTTCCAAATAGTGTCCATACCTCCAATTTTTATAGTTTCAAACTCCAAAGTTTCCTTCAATTCCATGCTTTTAACTTCATCGAGCTGGAAGCCTAACATTATCCATTAATGATTTTTACCTAAATTTTGTGACCCATCACCCGTGCTTGTTATGTCTCCATGTCATACTATCCACTGAATAGCATTATCCATTAATGATTTTCACTTGACCTTAGAGACCTATCACTCATGCTTGTCATGTTCCTATGTCATACTATCCATTGAAACTATCCACTGAAAAATAGCAGGCAAGTTTTTCCCCTTCTTTTTCTTGCCTAAGAAAATCCTCAACTGTCTGATTTGAATAGGAAAAATTCTCATGTCCCAATGTCCTTGATTCAATATAAAGAAAATATTGGCAAGAATACAAAGAAAACATTTATTTGTCCAACCTACCTTTCAAACCAAAGCCATATCTTTTTTTTAAAACAACATGGTACATGGAATACAAATAGTTATATTACAATATACATAGATAATATGATATATAGAATGTATATGGTTGTAGTATGATACAATGTATGGATACTAATATTGATATGTGATAATAGCAATATAAAGATACATACATACATACATACATACATACATACATACATACATACATACATACATACATACATACATATATATATATATATATATATATATATATATATATATATATATATATCAAATATTATTCCATATCAACTTCACAAAAAATATAAGTGGAGATACTCAAATATTTCACAAGCATATTCATAGTCATGAATTCAAGTGAAAGCTTTGATGTACACAAGTTTGTTACTATCCTATCTCAGCAAAGTGTCAACATTGCCAATACAACACTAGTAATAAATACTATCCATCCACCCACCGTTAGAGAAAAAACACAAAAAATCAATATTTGAGTGTAGGCCATTCCAATATCATTTGTAAAATTGAGAGATTTTTATTTGATACCTCCTCATATCCTTAGAACATCTGAAAAGGAGGCATCAACTATCGACTCAAAAGATGCAAACACTTTGCCTTGACTTGCCTCCTCTATCCTTTCCCATAAATAATCAACAACCGTTGATCTCGTGTTGATCTCAATTGTCGATTGGAATACAAAATTATTGAGATTACAATAGTAATGAATGGAAAAAAGGCTTTACATAGATGGTAGAAAGATACCAAGGCCCATGAGTGGGCTACACATAAAGTAGAAGCCTTTCACTAGTTATCCACAAACCTTGTGGGAGAACTAACCACAATGGGCTGCCTTTGACTACGAGCAATACCCAATGGACTCTAAGTCTAACTAAGTGTCTAATGCTACTCCTAGGGCTGAATGTACATGGTCTACACTAACACAGGGTTGCTATACTGTGAGCCTGCGAGCGTGAGCTTGTGAGCCTGTGAGCGGGATCGTGTGAGCCTGTGAACGTATGACTGTACATTTCGTAGATTTGAAAATTGAAAAAGTACCTATGACCGTGGTTTTCATTTCATTTTTTATTATTTATTATTTATTATTTATTATTTATTATTTATTATTTTTTACTTTTTATTTTTTACTTTTTATTTTTAATTTTTTAATTTTTTTAGGGTATAAAGAATCCTACGACCGTGGACTCTGAAATAATGATTGAATCTTGGTCTTTATAGAAATAATTTCACCTTACAATGCAAGATGGGAAGAAGAAATGGTAATTTATTCTTTTGCTTCAATATGCATTAAAAATATTTGTAGTGAAGTTTATTGTGCATCCTTGATATAATTAGGATTTTGGATACAAAAATAATATATTAAATTCATCAATCACCGGTGTAGTGCAAGAAGGTCCATTTTGAGGTATTTATTGATGGTGAAAAAGGCCTTGTTCATTAAAATAATGTCCTTTGAATGTTTGTCCAAATATATAGGAGTACCTTTTTAAAGGAGATAGGAAACATATTATAAGCTTCAAAGTATAGATGGGCTTATAACCTTTGTTGATAATTTTGATTTCTAGAATGGCAAAACTACTTCACATTTCAACAACCGGTCAATGGTATGATTACAATATCATATCTAACCTATGCATTTTACAAGGAAAAAAAAGTCTACTACAAAAGACGTTAAGGTAAAAAAAACTGTAATGCTTGGAAGACAAAAAACAACATATAATAATAGATAGAATGAAATCCAACAAATGCACTGTAAGAAACAGAAGAATCAAGAAGACGATGTAGACATAGACTGAGAGTGGGCACTACTCTCAGTCGAGGATGTATCCATATCTGATTCTAAAGCTTCCACATCTAAAAATTCCAAAATTGTTGGGTCTAAAGAAGTAGACTTCTTCCGTGCAGGAAAGTCTTTTTCAGATGCAAACGTAGATGCTAAGCCCTCTGCATATGATGGCAATATGTAGGACTTTTCCGGGCTTGGGAAAAAAGAGGATAACGTGAAAAAAGGCCGTTGAGTTGCCTTGTTTGAAATCATGCTGTAAAAACCGAAGAAGTGTTAGAACAGATTTCAAACTGACATTGATAATAAATCAAATGTGTAACATATAAGGAAAATGACAAGAACATTAAAATTATACATATTATTTAGCAAATAATGTTAGATGAGGATAGACTTACTCACATGTGAAACGAGATTTCTTGACAATGCGTGGAACTTGAACTTCAAGTGTATCATCGTCATCGTCAAGCAATACGTCCGTTGCCGTTGGTTTAGGAACAGGTGGAATTGTGCGAATCATCGGAGTCAAAACTGCATCAAAGAGGGTTTTGTCTTCTTCAAGTGCAATGATGTGCCTGCCCAAGTTCCGACAAGCATGGATAGAGGCCCCTAGAGCCAAGTACAACACAAATGAAATTAGAAAGAAGACCTGAACAAAGGCCACAGAGAAAGAAAACAAAAATTATAGACAAGAATCATTTAAGTCATCTAATATTACCTGTTGAAGCATTGCAATCCATAATAACATCATTTGGAAATGAACACCGTTGTATCAACATTTATAGTAATCTAGGATCCTTCTCTCGTGCTCCTCTCCATGGCCTGGAATTGTTGTCCACAGTCATAGTCTCCAAATTTGTGAAATTATGAAGTACATCGTTAGCCGCAACATCCAAATTTAGTTTTGATAAACTTAGTGGACATGGCTGGAATTGAAACTTTGAAGGATCAACTCCAGGCAACTTCCTAACGAACAACATAATTCCAAACCGCTGCGTCTGCAAAAACATAGATGTAGAACCAGAAATTAAATTCAAAAAAGTTTAACAGATACAAGGGTTATAAAAATATATACCAGAAGACATGTCAATAAAATAGGAAAAAGAATATTAATTTGTACTAACACTTGATATGTCAACAAAACGTCTATAAGAAATAGAGAACATCCAAATTTCAAACGATAAAGGAATGTACCGTTCTTCCTGGAGCAACAGGTGACGCCAAATGTAAAGCGTTCGTTCCCCACCAATCCTTCATAGGCTCAAAAGAGTAAGTTATACCGTATTGTACAATGGTAGCCTTTGTAATAGCCCTCAAAGGATAGATAATGATAACAGCTCCATCATCATGTACATGACCATCACTGAACTCAAAAAACAATTGTAGCCAGTCCGGATCCTCCGCGTTCCACTTGGGAATGCTACTTGGAGGCACCGACAAACCAGGGACAGGCAACCCCTCTGACATGTCTCCAATAATGAGGTCTACACAAGGCTTATTGCTCTTAACTCCTTTGAACAGGCGTTCTTTGACCTCCTTGTGCTGCAACAGATGTGCAATGGTAAGTACAACAAATAAATGAATTTAAACGAATGGAAATTGAATGTGTTCATTAAAACAAGTAAAAACGCTCACCATGTCTATGAACTTGAGAATATCGTGGTAGACCTGGGGTAGAGGATCAACCAACACACTCGCAAGAGAATGATTAACAATGAATTCATTCATAGAAATATCTGAGTCATTCAAGAATTCGCCGGGTGATGGACCATGCAACATGCCTTCCTCGTTGAGTGAAGCAAAATCTGCATCTCTTTTGGTGCCACGTGAACCTGAACCATGATGTTGTGAGACCTCATCTTTAGTGGCCTCATCTGGAATTTGATCTTTTGCCTTCTTCTCCTTGTTCTTCTTCGGCTCCTTAGCCTCTGCTAGCTTCAAGGTCCGTTTCATCAATCTCTCTTTAGCCTTCTCCACTGCTTCGGCATTTTTCAATGCTATCTTTTTATCGGCCTCCTCTCTTTTCTTGATGGCTTTTGCTTTGGCATCCTCGTCAAGGTCAGCAAATTCTTCATTGTCCACTTCCTTGCTCTGCAAATTTGTAGAAAGCTTCAGCTTCTACTCAGTCTCTGGCGTGAACTCAGGCGGACAATCCAAATACCAAGCACCTGTTTTGAGGTGCAAATTGGTCCACAATTGTAATTGCGCCGAAGAAAACATGCAATGCTCAGAAGAAGCATCCACCCATGTTGATAGAAAAACTGGTAAGTCACGTTTTGCAATGGCTCCTTTCTCCAGCAACTCAAACTTAAAATACCTGTACCAAGAACCAAAATATGTCAACAAGAAGATATCATGTTCTCCAGACAAGTACTAAATCAACTACTAAATAAAAAATGTGTTAGGTAGTTTTCATTAAAAAATTACTATTAAGTATTCATATAAACAGCATTAGCTAACTCTACCTACAATCATTGTCTACTTAGCGCCCAGGCCATTCTATAGAATCAGATTTAGTCATGGTGATGAATGTGTCCAAAATACAGAAATGTCGGATGATGCTAAGGAATGAATCATCAAGACTGAATGACAAGTTACAAATGACTACAAGAAATATTGTCTATACCTGAAAAGTACACGTTTGACGACCAAGTCCGTGCCCTTGCGCTTCTTAAAGTCATCGTTCTTTCTGAAGCCGTCATCGCTTTTGGAATCCCCCTTGGAATTCCCCTTCAAATGCCCCAAGAAAGCTTTGTCCCAAACACGGACCCTCCACCCTTCAAGATAATCTGAAAAAGTATCTGGCTCTCTGGGAGTATCCATATTCAATGGCAATTTGTCCTTCCTCACTATTTCCTCAAACATTTCAGACCCCAACTCATCAATCTGTTAAACAAATATAAATAAGATGTCAGATGCGAATAAATTATTTTAGCCCCAGAAATCAACATGCAAGACTAGAACAGAATAACAGAATACCCAATATAACGAGGTAGATTAGAAATACTTACCGCAGCATACCAGCACGCCTTAGCCAAAAAAGACCTCAACTCATTCTCTGCAACTGGCTTTGCTGGAAACCAGAGTGCCTTCCTTGTTTCCTTTGAATTATTCCACCACTGAAGCCACCGGACTTTATGCTCACTACTGACATTGGAAGTTGCAATCGATTGCAACTTCTCTAATGTCATTTCGGGACTGATATTCTCAGTCCAGTGGCGCTCAATCTGAAGCACAAAAAAATGGACTTCAAACAATGAAAAAATGGAATTAAAAGCCACGAAAATTGAATAGAACAAGCAATAACAAGAGTTAGTGAATAGGAACATACCTCTTTAAGGAATCCACTCCCAAGCTGGGGACTGGCCACCGCTGTTAATTTGCCCAACTTCTGACCTAAGCGAGCTGTTGCGTCCTTGGTGGCAACCTTCATAGTGGCCAAAATGGCTTCTGGGGACTGATCTTCTTCATCAGTATCCTCTTTGTATTGTCTAACTGCAGCATCAGCTGCTGCAGCTATCTCGTACTACACAGAAATAAAAAATATTAGTAGTGCTTCATAAATTGATTCAAGAAACAGAAATATAAGGATTTGTGGCAAGTGAGGAACATTACCCGAAAAATGAAGGCAGTAAAGACTTCCACGGACATCGAGTACCAACTTTTCCGTGTGATCTGGGTGCATTGGGCCATATCCGAGGTACTCAAGTGCTCCGCAAACATATGTATCGGCAGCACTCCATACTTTTGAACACGGTACAACGTGTGTACCAAATTCGTTTTGATAAACAAATTCTCTATCTGCCTGCAAGCCGAACGGATAAGGAATGAAAATTATGAAAAAACATAAGGAAACCTCCAAACAAGAATAATAAAAAACTAGATCAATTGATGATCTTACTGGTTGATGTCGTGCATGGCGTGCATGACTTCGGCAACCTTCCCTTTCGTCTCCAAAACAATGGAATCTACCGAGATGTGCCAATCTCGATCGGTGCCATGGTACTTCTCAATGTAGGAAGACCACGCCATCAATCTGTGGTTTCCATCACAAACAAAAAACTTCAAATTCTGAAAGCTCTCCAACCCTGGAGTTGCAATGAGATAGGCACTGAAGATGTCATTTTCGCCCTCCATAGTGGCCCCCATGTCTCCTTCTCAGCATCAGAGACTTGTTCCATTTCTCCTTGCTCGTTCGTTACAGATACATAAAATACATTTGATCCATCTCGGTATCCATGCACGAACTCCTGCTGCAGTCTAGTAAGGTCGCATTGTAGAGCTGCACGGATCATGGGCATAGCCTTCAGACGACACAATGGGATTCTCAAACGAGAGATTGAATTCGGCTTCAATCTCAAAGAAGATATCGACGCAACAGAATTGACTTTCTGTGCCTTCCGGAAGTCGTCCTCAGTAGTAAAATCCGTCTCTTTGTTCCCATCATCCATTACAGAAGAAGTCCTCTCTTGCTCAGCATCTCCACCAACGTTCTCTGCCTCCATAGTCGGAGATTGTAAATCAATAGATTTCCCTTCCCCCTCCTATCACATACAAGCATTATGTATGAGAAATGATTACCATTACTTGAAGGAGTCATATGAATCAGAAATCATGGGAATTCATAAAAATCATGGGAATTCACGCAAACAGAAGGCCAATCGACCCCGAGACCACAACCGGGGCAAATAGCAAAAAAAATTCTCCGCGCACATAAGGTCCATCGGCCCCGAGACCACAACGGTGGGGCGGACAGATAAAATTCTTTGCGCGCTCATGATCCCTCGACCCCTCGACCACAACCCTGGGGCAATGAAAAAATGAAACTCGTTGCGCGCTCATGATCCCTCGACCCCGAGACCACAACCCTGGGGCTAATCTAGAACTGAAATTCGGTGCACGTTCATGATCCCTCGGCCCCGCAACCACAACGCTGGGCAAATAAAATACGAATTCCGTCGCGCGCTCATGATCCCTCGACCCCGAGACCACAACCCTGGGGCTAATCTAGAACTGAAATTCGGTGCGCGTTTATGATCCCTCGGCCCCGCGACCACAACGCTGGGCAAATAAAAAATGAAATTCGTTGCGCGCTCACGATCCCTCGACCCCGAGACCACAACCCTGGGGCAATGAAAAAATGAAACTCGTTGCGCGCTCATGATCCCTTGACCCCAAGACCACAACCCTGGGGCTAATCTAGAACTGAAATTCGGTGCACGTTCATGATCCCTCGGCCCCGCGACCACAACGCTGGGCAAATAAAAAATGAATTCCGTCGCGCGCTCATGAACCCTCGATGCCGAGACCACAATCATGGGGCAAATAAAAAATGAAACTGGTTGCGAGCTAAAGATCCCTCGGCCCTGAGACCACAACCCTGGGCCAAATAAAAAAGGAAATTCTCCGCGAGCAAAACGCCCATCGGCCCCGAGACCTCAACTGTGGGCAAGACAAATGGAAATCCTCCGCGCGCTGAAGGTCACACGGCCCTGAGATCACAACAGTGGGGCGTTTTTTATTAGTTCGCTGCGCGCTAAAGATCCCTCGGCCCCGAGACCACAACCCTGGGCCAAATAAAAAAGCAAATTCAACGCGAGCAGAACGCCCATCGGCCCCGAGACCTCAACTGTGGGCAAGACAAATGGAAATCCTCCGCGCGCTCATGAACCCTCACTATAACAAAACATGGTAAAAAAAAACCGCACTCAAAATCGAGTGTGGTTCTTTTCGCCACGTTTTTGTGCAGACCCACTACGCGCGCAGTCAGCTTCTTTTGCAATTTTTCACTGCAATTTTTAGAATTTGGAATTGTGTAATATACCATTGGAAGGTCTTCAAAATACCTTTTCAACGATATATTACATGCTTTCAAATTTCAAAAATTGCAGTGGGAAATTGCAAAAGAAGTTGATTGCCCACTACGCGCACTTGCACTAAAACATGGCAAAAAGAACCGCACTCGATTTTGAGTGCGGTTTTTTTTTACCATGTTATGTTATAGTGCCTCGACCCCTCGACCACAACCCTGGGGCAAATAAAAAATGAAATTCGTTGCGCGCTCATGAACCCTCGACCCCGAGACCACAACCCTGGGCCAAATAAAAAAGGAAATTCACCGCAAGCAGAACGCCCATCGGCCCCGAGACCACAACCCTGGGCCAAATAAAAAAGCAAATTCAACTCGAGCAGAACGCCCATTGGCCCCGAGACCTCAAATGTGGGCTGGACAAATGGAAATCCGCCGTGCGCTCATGAACCCTCGACGCCGAGACCACAATCCTGGGGCAAATAAAAAATGAAACTAGTTGCGAGCTAAAGATCCCTCGGCCCCGAGACCACAACCCTAGGCCAAATAAAAAAGGAAATTCACCGCGAGCAGAACGCCCATTGGCCCCGAGACCTCAACTGTGGGCTGGACAAATGGAAATCCGCCGCGCGCTCATGAACCCTCGACCCCTCGACCACAACCCTGGGGCAAATAAAAAATGAAATTCATTGCGCGCTCATGAACCCTCGACCACGAGACCACAACCCTGGGCCAAATAAAAAAGGAAATTCACCGCGAGCAGAACGCCCATCGGCCCCGAGACCTCAAATGTGGGCTGGACAAATGGAAATCCGCCGCGCGCTCAAGAACCCTCGGCCCCACGACCACAACCCTGGGGCAAATAAAAATTAGAAATCGCTGCGCGCACAGGGTAGCTCGGGTTCGAAGCCATATCGGTTGGTTACCAGTTCGAGAATCAGCCGCGCGGGTGAGGTCCCTCGGCTCCGAGGCTATTCTGTCAAGGCGCAAGATAATCCCAGGTGATAATAGGTTTCCGACTTGGTAAGGGTCTCTCGTCACCGAATCGGGAATTTCATGAGTCGGATGCGCGATCGGCAATTCCTCTCTTGATGCGGTTTGGCTCCCTCGGATGCTTGACCGGCATGGCTGCCCGTTTATGCGGCTTGGCTCCCGTGAAAACATCCGTCGAAGCAAGACTACACAGAGAGTTTATACATGTGATACAGAAGAATTTCTAACCTGTACTTCTGATGAGGGGTTCTTGGCCGCGTGATCCTGAAGTCCCTGATCCTCATTACTTCCGCTTCCACCTCCGTCGCCGCGTTGCTCTCCAAGCGCCGCACTCCTCGTCGCGGGCCTTCTAGCCATTGTTCCGTCACCCTAATCCAGGAACGAAACTCTAGATTAGTTCAAGTTAGTGCGATGTTTAGCAAATGGAAATGACGGAGTTCTGTAAGGTATTCCACATCATTACATACCTACAATTCGAGGTCAGAAGTCCTCTTCTAGAATGACAACAACATCCAACCTGCTGCGAGACGAGTACTCTCAGGAAATGCGAGAAACGTCAATAGTTGCTGCAGCGGTTTAGGTTCCGGGTGTTCCCCTGTGCCGAGACGGTCATACGGTGTTTATACGTACAATCCTCTCGAATGCTAATACTGTATTGGTGAATTCTTATTTTGGACAAGACAGAAGTGCATGTGAAGAAATCATACGCCCTTCAGTTTATTTACATTAATCGCATCATGTGTTCTTATTGTTAATGTCAAAACATGCCACTTACAAATTGTTCGAATTTGTTTCTTCATAACAAGAGAATAATACTTCACTTTTAGTATTATTGACACACTACATAGCACGAGGCACACTCCTAAATTATCCCTTAGAGTTGTTTGGTACTATAAAACTATTCAATATAGTAATCAGCTTTGGATTATTAAGTAATATTACTATCGATTAGAATATTTGAAATGAAAAACACCTGATGTTAAACTTACACTAGATTTTGACATGTATCCCTCAGTTGATACCTCCAGCAGCTGCACTGTATTGATCAATTCTTCCTGTATGCTTCTTTCATTCTTGACACAAACATTCGCATTGAGCATTGCAAGGGTCTCCTTTTCCACTACAACACTCTTCTCTCGTATAGCCTATGCCCGTTGTAACTCCTTTCGAGAAGAAAATAGAAGCTTTCTTTTCTTCTTTCACTTTTGCAGATTGTATTGGGAACCACTCTCTCCTATACCATTTTCAGTGAGCATGAGACTAACGGATCATACTACACAAAAAATCTATAGAGGGTAAAGACATAGAAAAATAAGTCCACAATCCCAAAAGCACATGTCACTATTTTCAACGTATATGACTATAAGCAAGACTTCTAAATCTACTACGTCATGTCTTCACAGCAATGGCTACACATGAGCTCCTTCCATCATTTTATACTGTATCATATAATCTTGGGTGTGGAAATTCAAATTTGAAAGTTTGCTTCAGTACGCATAGATATAATGTTTTTAAATATTTAAAGGATCCTATGTCCTAACTATGAAGTACTCTATTATGGCACATAATAGAGGAAAATTAATTGATTAAATACTGTTTTATACTCGCTGGAATTTGATTTTAGATTCATGGTTTAAACCACCATGATAATAGGTGGTCATTCTAATTAGATTGCCAAAATTCATACCTATACATATGGAGGGGGATACAAATTTGTGAACTACATCTTAATCTGGTGGGACAATCTATACCATACACATGGCTTATGATTAAATATATCATGGTACAATAGCATAGAATATTTATATAGCGTGGATTGTCAATAAATTAGCATCCTAAATTAAATTTCACTATTTTGTGTACAGAACCATTATGATTTTCTAAGAACTGGTTTATGATCTCCTAGTTCATCTTGAAATTTTATTCTATCTAAATCTTTCACACCTTCATTATATTTATGTAGATTCACCATGGATCCGTTTTATAATCCCTCCTTAAAGAGTCTTTATTATATGTATACGTTAGAATTACTCTTGTTTCATGGTAAGAGGATTGTTATGTGTAAAAAAATGGGGGTACTTAACTTCACCATATTCATAAATTATGCCGGATCTTAATGGATCCGAGATCTACAACAAAGAAATCTTGCTACATCAATTGCATTACACATGTAGTTTTGTATTCGTTCAGAATAACGGCTCTTTCTCAGTGAATTATATTTTGACAATCAAATAAATAGGTCATATTTATATTTAAAATAGATGTTCACATTTAATATTATCTTTTGCGTATTTTGCACACTATAAGAACCCTTTATTGTATCCATGCAATGATTCATCAGTTGCTTATACATCGTATTGATGTTCATTCAATCCATCTCTATTCTCTAATCTTTACTAACTTCCTCTCGCACACGTCTCATTGTTGATGTGCCTCCTTTTCACTCAATGGCGTCCATTCGAGCGGATGGCCATGAGATTCCAATAGTTCTTCCTCTTGGGCCAGATGGATATGCTCTAGTGTCTTTACACCTTCTTCATGTCCGATATGGTTTCATCCAATCTAGTGTATATGTTGAAGAAGAGGTCATGTCTGATTCCGGGCACTTGAAGGAGTACGTCCACATGCTTAAGTTAGAACACGAAGACGGTCATGTGTGGCACCTTCGCCAAGGGCGCTATAGAGCTTATGGGTTGATGTCTCCCATATTAGATGCTGCTACACAATTTCAACCTCGGCAGTCTGACCCTTCTACCGTCAACAAGCCTCCTGTTCAGCATACCACTAGTATTTCTACAGATGGAGACCATGTTACGATTGCTAGTACACCAATTCAACTCACACGTATAAAGCAAGAAGTCTTGAACCCCATCATAGATCTTTCTAGTGAATCAGAGGGAGAATCTCCTAGCCAGCCAAATATTCAAGCGTCTTTGCCTAATAGAGTCCCAGATGATGTTATCAGGACCTCTTCTGGTATATATCAAACGCCAGCGAGTAGTCTTTCTTTGTCGACGCATTCCCGCCCACCAATATATCCAACTAGTACAACTACCGTTAGTATAGTTGACTACCTGCAAAATCTCGCATCAATTCGGAAGTCCAGGAACGAAATTGCTGCATTAGATTACAATTCGTTGATCCACCATAAAGTGCAGTATCTTCCTCCCAACTTTGATGGAGACGTGATATTTGAATTGCCTTCACTTCATGTTTCTTCTTCATCATCTTCTGCTGGAAATTTACATGGGATGGATAAAAAATTCGATGGTCATGCTTGGTGTCGGACCATGACATCCAATATCCACAACCAAAATGGTTTGAAGTTTAGGAAATCCTCAAGTGCAGGCCATCTAGTATGTAACAATTTTGAATGTGATTATTTGAAGCGATTCTCAAAGCGCAATGAGACGGAGTGGTGTGGTTATACTAACGTTCCATTCAATATTGGCGCTAATCCTCCAAAGGATTCTTCTCTTCTCTGCAAGATTTGCAAATGTCCGCCGCATTGCATTAGTATTTGTTATGCTAGAATATATTACATCTACAGCGACATTGCTCTAATGACCCGAGCGTGCATTCATCTAGGCAGTCATACGCATCTTGTAGCTTCTGGAATATGTAGAGAGGCTGTAGATACTATTTCAGGTCTCATTGCGTGTGAGGTTGCCAAATCCCCGACTACAACTAACTCAGCCATTGCCATGGCAGCAAGTAAGCATTTTCTAGACAACCAGCTCATACACGATGGTGAAGGTCCCAAGGAGATGTTGCAGGGCAAGTTGTTAGAGGATGTCATGGATAGGTTCCAGAGACTAAGTTCACCAAATATCCGTAACATCATATCTTCGTTTCGTAGCACATGCAACAATGGGGTCATAGATAGCATCATGAATATGAAACAGAATTTGAAGTTCGAATACATTCATGATAGTGTGTTTCCTGGACAAGGAAAGGAGAAGGTATACTTATTCAAAATGTTGGTAGAAGGGCCTGGTAGTGGAGTGGACTTAATAAGGCGCATGCAACCGAGTGGAGACCTAGAAAACGCATGGCTCATGTTCGACCATGTCAAACGTGTGAAGGATTGGACGACAATGGCGTGCCATGTTTATGACACCAATTACAGAAAGGTGATGACAATTGTTGTTTGTGACATGCAATCTGAGGACACCGAGATTCAATGCGTCATGTAGAGGTTATTAAATGATGTCATGAAACACAATGGTGTGCTGAATCCGAACTTCAAGGGCTTCATGGCTGATAGTGCACAAGCAAATTGGAACGCCGTCCGCATTGTGTATGGTTCAGAGGATTCCAAGATAGAGATGGTAAATCGTGAGCGAACTTGTCTCTTGCATTGGAGTATGTCGCTGCATCGCCATACACAGAAGCTCATCAAACCAGATTTACAACACCAACATACTCGTCTTTGCAAGCAATATAAAGATTCAAAGACTATGGAGGAAGCTGAGACCCGGTACCTAGCAACTCGTTCTTGGTGGCTTTCATCTGGAGTAGCCTCAGAAGATGCTCTGCGTGAATTGGAGTTGTGGCTTGCATTTTGGCACTTTCGGTATCGCCAATGGGGTGGCTTCATGCAAATGGTATTTTAATCAATCCTTGTTTTCTGTATTATATCTTTCGTTTGGTTGCACTTGCATTCCATATTGCCTTCTATAGAGCTGAACTTGTATATGTTGTCTTACATAAGGATTTAAACCAGATAAATGGAATTTTTATCAATATGCCTAGTAGGTGGCTTTGCCTTCGGCGCCGAGGGGAGATTTTGCCATTGGTGCCGAGGGAGATTTTGCCATTGGTGCCGAGGGGAAACTTTGATATCAATGCCTCTTGCAAACTTTAAGTTTCAATCTTGAGAGAAAACTTTGCCCTCGATGCCGAGGGGAAACTTTGATATCACTGCCTCTGGCAAACTTCAAGGTTCAATCTTGAGAGAAAACTTTGCCCTCGGCTCCGAGGAGAGATTTTGACCTTCAATCGAAGGAGAGACTTTGACCTTGACTCCAAGGGGATACTTTGTCTCGTATCGATCAAATCAAATTTGTGGTGGTATGCTTATATCACAAGTGTGTCTTCAAATTTTTGGATGATTGCATTTTGACCTTAAGATACATTTGTTTTTCTTTAGGACTTGAACCTTGAGGAGATGGCAGACATGCCATCATGCAACTTGTCCGAAACAGTACATAATAGATGGTTGCAACAATCGGGTAATCGAGGTAAAGATTTGTTTGCGGCCACATCTGATGATTGCATTCGAGCATTTATGCAAATGACAAATTATTGAGCTTTCTTAAACGGCACGACATCAAGGTCAGGGCCATCAAAAGAAGAACTGAAGTTAAGAGGTGCGAGACGTAGTGGGGACCCAAAGAAGATTGCAGAGGCGTTGAATGGACTTCCTGACTTAAGTGACGTTGGAACACGTGTTCCACATTTGGAAGGCGAAGAGGTGTTTGGGAGTAGTAAACGCAAGCTTGACGTTCCTATTGGTTCTGATGGTGATTCTCATCGTCCGGACAAGGTCAACTTTTCTCAACCACGTGTGGAAAGACGATTTACTTCTGCATCCACCGTTCCTTGCGCTGAACTTGACATCCCGATTTGCTCGACACATGTACCACACGTCACAACTGCAATGGAGAGTGACTGTGACACTTCACAATGGCATATTGCAAGACTGTCTCATAAATCTAGTTGCAAATGCCATGCCCAACAGAAAGGTACAAATATCCGTTGCGTTGCCAAAATTGCAAAGGGATCTAAAGGCACTCCAGCTCCAACGTATCGTGGTCGGAAAAAACAATATGGTGGGAATAAGGAGATAATGACTGACTTCTGGTTTTGTCCAGACGATATTGAAAGATGTGTACGAGGCTCTAAGCGTGCTTGGGTAATTGACTGGCCTCAAGTACCAGACGTTTGGCCTGTACTAAGTGATACTAGTTTGATCCGCCAAGAAACACTATTGTTGCAAGAAGCTGGCTTTCAACTCCAAGAACGACCTTCTATGTCATCTCGATGTTTGTTCAGGATGTCAAATGTTTTCACAGCGATCCTTTACGATCAACCTAGCCCTTTGCATGCGGATTCATATCCATCAACTCGAAGGAGCAAGGCGATTCGCCGTATTGCGAATGCTCCCACTACAGAGCATCGTAATAAATGGGAAAGTGCTGGTAATGTGAAATGAATGATCTTAGGGGTAACCATGCTCCCCTTTCCTGGCCTTGGAGCCATAATCTCCCTTCAGTCTGGAACAAAGCCCTCACAAAAGGTTTATAGAATCACACTTGGCATGTATTCCGAGTGTACTTGTCCCAATTTTGTAGACATGGCCGTTTCAGCAATTGGAGGCCGCCATCAGTACGTGAGTTGCAAGCATCTTTACTATTTATTCCGTTATTTTTGCAAAATGGATCTGATAGAGGATAAGTTTATACATTCTCCAAGCTTCAGCTTCAATGAAGTGAAGCTCCTTCTTATTAGGGCTGGTATCATCAAGACTTTAACTAAGAATCTTGAACATGCCTAGAAGCGAAATACTTTGGAGTGATTGACCTTTGAGAGTGGAAGAATTTAGACTGAAATTAGACATGTAGCTAAAGAACTATATATTTCCAATGGGACAACTATTGTATTTGCCTACATATTTAATGTAGCCTATTTTTACTTTCCATTTCGGTTTACTATACTTCAATTTTTTGCTTCTATTGTATATCTTTCTAACAGTTTCAAAACTAACGCAAAACCAAAATCCCACAAAAACTATTCATAAGCCCGATTATAGGTTCAGAGTCCTAGTTTCCGCGGTTATGGGTCCTTGTTCAGTGTTCCACGGTAATAGGTTTTTCAATTTACTTTAAATTGAAAAAGTAATGAAACTTATAAAATATTTTTTATTTTTATAAAAAAATTGATTTAAAATAATAAAAAATTGATTTTAGATCTTACTGCTCGCGTAATCCTACTCACAGCTCGCAGGCTCACAGTCTAGCACCGCTGTACACTAACATGTCCACTTATAACTCACACTTGATCTCTTGGAAGGATTCTCCATACGTTATAGAAAAGCAACACCATTTCATTTGTGAACGAATGGAAGATGAGGTGATTGAGCTTAAGTATGTGCCTACCCAAGCTATGGTTGCTGATTTGTTGACCAAGGCCCTTTTTGGTGGAGAACACCCACTTACAACTCACACTTGATCTCTTGGAAGGAAGGGCTGCAAGCTCCCATGTTCCTTTGTCAATGAGGGCCTTGTACTCCTCTTGCATGGCCAACTCCCACTTGCTTGCATCTTCACAATTCAACACCTCTCCAAGTGTGGATGGATCTCCAAGGAAAGCCACATTGGCTTGTTCTTGATGTTGTGGGGGAAGAATGTGATTCATCCACCAATCTCCAAGGGGCTTGCGGTTCCTTGTTGGATAACGTGGCTCCTCCATGTACTGATTTTGTTCTTCCATGGGCTGATCATGCTCTTGCTCCCTTGGTGAAGTGCTTGGAGAAGGGGATGCTGATATCTTCACTTGGAGTGTAACCACCTTCTTCTTGGGCTCTACAAAGTCCTCATCTTCCGCTTCTTGCTCTTCATCTTCATCTCCTTCATCTTCTATGTGCGCTCTTGGAGTTGTGCCCACCATTTGGGCTGGTCTTCCACTTCTTCCACTTGGGCTCATCTCCGAGAGCTTGGGATCAGCTCCTCCATCCTCTAAGAAGGTCACATCTTGACACTTGATGATGGCCTTGCTCTCCACACACATCAGCCTATAAGCCTTGGTTCCCTCACAATAACCAAGGAAAAGGCACTTGATGCCCTTGGCATCCAACTTGGTCCTCTTGGCATTTGGAACCAATGCATAGGCAATGCACCCAAAGATGCGCATATGAGACACATGGGGCTTGATCCCACTCCAAGCTTCTTGGCGTATCTTGCTTGTCAAGACTTGGGTGGGACATTGATTTCTTGTATAAACCGCATTGGACACCGCCTCCCCCCAAAGCTCAAGCTTTCAAACCTTGAGTATGAATCATGGCCCTTTCCATCTCCACAATGGTGCGATTGGCACGCTTTGCTACGTCGTTTTGTTGAGGGGTGTAAGGTGCTAAAGTATGGTGCTCAATGCCATGGGCCTTCAAGTACTCCTCAAAGGCCTTGGATACATACTCCCCTCTATTATCCGACCGCATCACCTTCACCTTGTGCTCGGATTGGGACTCCACAAGGGCCCTCTAAGTCTCAAAATGCCCAAACACCTCACTCTAGCACTTCAGCATATACACCCAGATCTTGCGAGAGAAATCATCAATGAAGGTCAAAAAACACCTTGCTCTTTGTGAGTGATTTTCCCGCGTGAAGGAAAACCACCCCTAGAGTTGGCCGAGGGGGAGTGTATGGGACTCTAGACCTATATTGCCTTCCAAGCAATGGATTCCTATAGCCAAAGTCACTAGTAAATTCTCAATTAGGGCTCCCAAAATGGATTAATTTGAGCCCTAAAAGAGAATTCCAGCACAAATTCTCATCACAACACATGCAATATTTATCATGCAATATTTATCATGCAATGATCAAATTGTGCACTTAAATACTTAGATCACATATCATGGCCAAAATCTACCTAAATTTCACAATTGGGGTCCAAATATGGCCTAAATTGGCCCCTACACAACAATTCCAGCACACCTCAATAGACCAATACTCCATTTTTCACACATCTCATTGCATTTATCCCTTCTATTTAGTGTTTTCCATACAATGTTAAGAAATTCTCTTCTCTAACCTTTAAAATGTGCTTTTCATGTCAATCAATTGATCCCTCAAACCCTAATTTTAATTCAATTAGGGTAGCTCTTTCATATGTGCCCCAAACCCTAAAATTCACTCCCATGCATCTTTCAACATCCAATTTAGCAACACATGCAATCACAAACTCTTTCCATGATCCAATGCACTGAAAATTGCAAGCATTCAATAAGAACTGGGCAAAGTTTCATCAAAAACTTCAAATTGGGCTTCTTCCGAGGGCAGGAGACCTTCTATTGGAAAAATGTCTGCCGTGGATTCATGTGAGCACCAAATGGCGTAAGAATGGTCCATTTAGAAAGCTAACTTCTTCATATTGCTTTCCACCAAAATTCAGCTCCTTGCGCTTCACCAATTTGCTGCACTCGCTATCCAAAGTTGCAGCACAAAAGCCCTACAACAGCAGACCTCTTGCCACAAAATTGATCACCACCACTATGTTTGAGCTTCGATTTGGATGACAATGGTCTTGATCAAAAACTGACTTAAAGGCGCAGTTCCCCTTTAAATTTCAGCTCCTAATTCAAAGTCAATTGTTCGTGGCAACTCGTCAAATTTGGTTGTCCTCCCAAGTCTTCCAACCTCACTCTTCCTTCTCCCTCAAGCCAATTTCCCATCTGACCTTAGTAAGTTAGCTTTTTCACCCATCTCTCCTCATGAAATGATAAAACTTACTCGACAAATTGTTTAAGTTCCCTCTCTAACTCATTTTGCTAGTCTTTCTAACAATTTTGGTTCATTTTCATCACCGTTTTGCACCAAGCTCTCAAAACACACATAAACACAAAAATTGAGAGAGAGAGAGAGCTTGAAATCCTAATTTTGCCTATATCCAACACCCTAACAGCTAATTTTCCTAAACACATTCATCCCGCATTAGTTTATTATTAAAATTGCTAATTTACTGTAAAATGCACTAAATTAGTGAAAACTGCGCTACTTTGGTGTAGACTGCGCCAATTTAGTGCAAACCCCCCTAAATTACTATATTTTTTCCAATTTTACTGTTTTTTATCCTATTTTAGTATTTCTAACACTATTTTAGCATTCTAGTAGTAGTTTTAAGTTCACTAACTTGTTTTGTATTTTTTCATATTTATTATTTTTTGTGGTTTTCATTTTCATTTTAGCTTCCTTTCCTACTTGTAGTATTTTGGTTTTCATTTTTATTTTATATTTTTGTACTTTCTATTTTTTGGTTTTCATTTTTATATTTTTTATACTTGATAATTCTTTTTGTTTTTTCTAATATCATTTTTCATTTCTAGGATTTTGTTTTCATTTTTTAAATATTTTTCCCATTTGCCTAATTTGGTTACTTTACCTAATCTTGCTTAAAGTCTTTTTAGTTCTAAACTCTTATTTTTTTCCTTAGATTTTTCCCATTACTTTCTCTTAATTGCATTTCTAGATTTTCATCCTAAATTCCTAAAGTTCCTATTCCTATCTCATAGTAAACTCCCTAAATTGTGATTATGGCTTAATCCGCAGTACTAATACTTCCGGACTTGGAATTTAATACATAACGTTCATATTTTCCACAATCTAAAAAGTGAACCAATATAGTGGTTTACACTCCTCCTATGGATGTGGTCTTCATTGGCCCGCACACATCCGAATGCACAAGCTCCAATGGCTTGGTGGCCCGCATTGCTCCATCCTTCGGGAAGGGCTGCCTTGCTTGTTTGCCCGCAATGCACCCCTTGCACACCATAGAACTCCAATCATGCTTGCAAGAAGAGAGGTTTAGTCCATGCACAATGTGTTGGAGGCTCTTCATGTTTTTCACATTCAAGTGCCCAAGCCTCCTATGCCAAAGCTCCACAAGGTCTGCATGAGCTAATCCTTGGGCAATACAAGCCAAAGAAGTGCCATTCACCTTGGTGAAATGGAGGTGGTACAAGTTGCCCTCACGAGGGGTTGAGGCGATCAAAATTCCACTTGGTGCCCTCACAACACACCCCTCTGTGTTGAAATGCACTTTCAAACCTCCCAAAGACAATTGGCTCATCGAAAGCAAATTAGCATGCAACTTGGGTACATGGAGTGCCTCTTGAGTTAGGATCCTCTTGGTTTTCCCCTTCACTTGCACCTCCGCTACATTCACCACATATAGTGATGGGCCGATGACCTTCAATCCTAAACTTTCCATCGTGGAAAGTGGCATAATATTTATGACGCTACCGCCATCTATCAAAGTCCTCGGGATGACTTTGTCTAAAATAGACACATCAATTTCTAGTCCCCCATCATCCATTAAGGCATTAGAATAGATCCTAGCAGTCATCATCGTCTTTCAAGATTTTTGAGGTATCCGGGGTATCATAGCTCCTTCCTTTGAATTATTTTCTCAAAGAAGGGGCAATTTGGATAAGTTGGGCTATGAAAATGTTAGCCTGGAAGGCACAAAGGTCTTGAAACCCTAGCTGCCACTTCTTTTGGCCCTTTTTCCTTGTCTTTTGTTGTTTCTTAGCTCATACTTGTTATTGCTTCTAAGTTGTTGCCTTTTGTTGCATCTTAACTCTTGCTTCTTGTCCCTTTTAGTTCTAATCATGCTTCTTGTTTCTTGTTGTTGTATCTAAGTTCTTTCTTTCTCTAGCAATTTAACTCTTTCTTCTTCTTGGTTCTTGTTTTTAGTTTTTTCTTGTTGCTTTTAAATTCTTGCTTCTTGTTTCTTCTTGTTGCATCTTAACTCTTGTTTCTTGTTTTTTTTTGTTTTTTTTGTTGTTTCTTGTTGTGTCTTAGTTGTTGCTTTTTGTTTCTTGTTGCATCTTAATTCTTGCTTGTTGTTTATCTCTAAGTACTTGTTCCTTTTTTCTTCTTGTTTTCTCCATCACCATTCTTATTCTTCCTACCCTAAATTTGAGCTACATATTTTGTATTGTTGTAAGCCTTTGAAGGTTGAGATTTGTTATTCATTCACTAAAAATTAACCTCCCATTTCTTTAGTTGTATATGCAAGCACCAAAAGTTGAAACAAAGTCATTGGAGGCTACTTGCAACCCAATAGAGCCATCTTCACATTATTGTAAGGAATATAAGCCTTATTGAATTTTGTGAATGATTCATTGTGATATATATGTTTTATATTGGTGACTAGTAAATGTCAATGAAGAGAGTTGCTTTCCTTCTTACATTCTCCCTTTCCAATATGATTATCTCTTGTATATCTCTAAAATCATATGTATTTATTTTTAACTACATGGAGTTTTTTAATAAATTCAATTGTTAAATCATCTTGATGTATAATTGTAATGTATCATGTCCATTTAAAATGCATAGAAAATATGATTGTAGTTTGTTATTAAAGCTAATTTGAAACTCAATCATTCCAATCATAGACTACAAATTAAAAACATTTGATCCTCTATCATCTTGAATATCACTTACTTGAGTTACATTTCATAATATATATTGACCAAGATATAACTAGGTATAGTCATATAATGCTCATAGTTATGCACATCAAAATATGACTTTGTATATTCCAAAATATGATTGCAAATAGTCATAAACTACCAATGACATCCATATGAACTACCACATCAACCACAATATGACTCATAAGAGTCATATTTCACATTAGTAAAAAATGACTTACAAAAGTCATATTCCACATCATTCAAAAATATGACTAATAAGAGTCATATTTCACATCTACAAAAAATATGATTGTACAAAGTCATATGCCACATTAGCCAAAATATGATTGACTGCAGTCATATGCCACATGAGCAAAAATATGACTGACCGCAGTTATATTCCATGTCAACCAAAATATGACTAACCGTAGTCATATTCCATGTCAGCCAAAAAAATGACTACATGGAGTCACATGTCGCGTAGGATTTATTTTTGTTTGTCCGGGCAACTAAAAAAAAAGTCAAGCCCTCAAAGATAGTCAAAATATATGTCTTGTTGGCAAAATATGGATAATTATGGATAATTATATCCCTCCAAAAATATGATTGCCAATATGATTGATGTCCAAAGCGACTCGTCGATAATGACTCATGTCAGTCATGTTGCAATCATCTACAGTGATTTCGGCAGCTAGTCATAATTTTTGATTTTACGACTCATTGCAGTCATATTTTGCAGTCATAAAATATTGGTTTTGCTTTAATGATATGCTTGGCATTGTAATAATATATAACTCATATTCTAGGACTCCAATATAATATTGACTAGTTGTTCCTACAATATAATAAAATAAGAATAGAAGTGATTTTAAAATTTTAAAATTCATAAAAACTTTGAAATCAATATCTTTTATATCATGAATTAGAATGCCACAAAACAAAGTCCATGCATGCACCCCTTCTTTTAGAAAGCTTTCTAACAATACTATGAATGCAATCAAGAGACGCATTGTTCTAGAGATCTCACCATAACAAACAAAACAAATAGCCTAATATAATGTATAGATGTGTAGATCCCTATAACTTGTAAGGTTAATGATTTTTTTTATTATAGAGGTTCAAAAAAAAATTTCCTTTCCTTCTTGACATCAAGTTTCAAAAAATTGAAACACTCTAGCCACCTTAAGGGGCCTAAGTGCATATCTTAAGAGCCCGTTTCTATTCACGGGCGTAATTGGAGGCCCATCCAAGTTTGACCATGGGTAAAGAGAGAAGAGAAAACTCTAACATCACTACAAAAAACAAGTGTCCACAATGATTGTAAAATGACTATTTTGTAGTCATTGTAGATATGAAATGACTACTATAGTCATTGTGGACAAGCCGTTTATACCCTCGTTTTTTTGTAGTGTATCTTGATATAGGGTACAATTGAGAAACCAAACTCCGATTTTGGATTTGGAAGGTCTAGGAATGTATTCAACTTTGGTAGAATTGGAGGCCGAAGGTCCAAGCCTAGCCACTACGGTGTTTTCTTTAGCAATTTTTTGTTGAGAAGCAATGATTTTTTTTCAAGGAAATATTTTGTTAATACATTCTCGCTTTTCCAATGAATGAAATCGCAAAACACTACCAAATCTTGGGAGGGTATTGCTTTATTTTGGATGAATGTCTATACTTTTGAATGACTGAATTTTTTTTCATATATTGGAAAATATTGGAAAATATTTTCAGCCATTTCCATGGATGTCTATAGCTTCCTCACTACATTGAATATTGCTTTCTGCACTGCCTACAATAGATAATAAATAATAATTAAAATATAAATAAAAACTGCTGGAGCCCTCCGGACCCCAATGAAAAGTTGAAAACGGGCTCTATCTGAGGCTCCCTTCCAGAATATAGACTGTTGAGGCGGACGGACCATTTGGACCGACGTCGCGCGGGTATTGCTGCTGGAGCAGTGAGGGCTATGTGAGGACTGGACAAGGCGAAGCCGGTAGTGTCGGGGGCGGATAGAGTACGCAGGCTCGTTTCTTGCTCATATGCGCGGGCCTAGTGTGAAGCTTGCTCTGTTCGCCTAATCGTTAGGGTTTGATTAGGGTTTGAGTGGGGTTGTGTAAGGATTGTTGTACAGTTTTTTTAATTGACATACCCTGCAGTAAGGGAAGTGTTGTTCTGTATAGGGTTTGACAGATCTGAGTATATATGTGCGGCATCTGTGGCTTTGTTGGACCCAGTTGGTTAGCTAAGTTTCGAAAGGATCAAGATGCCGGCTACGGCAGGCCGGGTGCGGATGCCCGCAAACAATCGGGTTCATTCAAGTGCAGCTCTTCAGACTCACGGTATCTGGCAGAGTGCTATTGGGTACGATCCTTATGCACCGGACAAAGTACAACGTCAGGATGACCGGAGCGCACCAGATCCTGCTGCTGGAGGCGGTGCAACTGCTACCGATGAGCAAAATGCATATGATTCTTTTCAAGGTTAGAAATCATACCTTACGACCCTGTTCTTTCAGATGCTGTGTGCATAGAAGGTTTGTTCTATTATTGATTACAGGGTGGTTGAAAGGCAGATGGGGTGAACTTCGAGGAACGTAGAATTGGTCCTCTTGGGTCGCGGCATTAATCCATCTGTACACCCCCTGCTGCGTCCAACTCCCTCTGACTGCTAATTTGGTCCTTGCTAATACTTTATTTGCTGCATTTTCAAGCCAGAAGTTAAATGTTCGGACCCGTACTTAACAATATTTTTGTCCCCTGGTTGTCTACTAATGTCCTTTTTTGCACGCTTGAAAGGGGTCAGAAATCAACGCCACCTTCATTCATCACAGGGCTTGGCGATGTTAGTTTCTAGCTTGATGTCGGTGTTGCATCAATATATTGACTTGCGGAGCTTTACGGTATGCATCTCTTTTTTTTACAGGTCTTCTGGCGTTGGCTCGTCTGACGGGATCAAATGCAGACGAGGCACGAGGCTCTTGCCAAAAGTGTGGACGAGTAGGTCACCTTACTTTTCAGTGCAGAAATTTTCTTACTGCAAAAGAGGAAGCAGCAGCGGCAGCAGTTGCAGCTCTTGAGAGGGAAAGAACTGGTGCGAAGTTTGAAGGGGCCAGCAATCTGATTGCAGCATCTTCGTCTTCGGAAGAGTCGGAAATATCTGACAGTGACGAGGACTCGGAGATGGAAAGAGCCCTGGCAAGGTTGGGAAGAAGTAAGAAGATAGGGAAGACCTCTGTACTTGATCAGAAAAGGCCGGAATCCAAGAAATCAAAATCTTCATTAAGAAAGTCGAGAAGTTTTAAGAAGAGGAGGCACTTTTCGTCTGAACCGAGCGATGAGAGCTCAGATGATTCACGGGAAAAGAAGAGGCGCCTGAAGCATAGGCGTTCCGACTATAAGAAGAGTTCAAGTCATCGTCGCAGTTCTCGACGGACAAGGGCTTCATCGGATGTTGACCCGTCTAGTAATGAAGAAACTGATTCTGGCCACAAACACAGCAGGAGTCGACCCCGTAAGGACCTCACAGAGAGGAGAAGAGAGAAGAAACGCCCTATGGAAGATTTCGAAGATCTTAGAGAAAAGAAGGATGAGAACAAACGATCGAGGAGGGATGCCAGCGATGAAGCCGATGAAGGACATCGCAGGAAGGATCGTGACGAGAGAAGGTCGCGAAAGGATGATGGTGAAGACGCTGATGCAGACCATCACAAGAAGGATCGTGACGAGCGAAGATCACGAAGGGATGTTAGTGACGACGCCGATGAGGGACATCGCAGGAAGGATCGCGCCGAGAGGAGATCGCGAAGGGATGATAGTGACGACGCTGATGAAGGACGTCGCAAGGAGGGTCGCTACGGGAGGAGTTCCCGGAAAGAACGAAGTCGAGATCATGATCGCAAAGAGCGCGGATCTGATAGAAAGAAGATTGGTGGTGAGAGGGATTAGAGCGAGAAAGTAGTAGGTGAAACTTGTGAATCTAGTTCTGAAAGTTCAGACTCATGCGTCTTTTGGTGGAATTTGTGACATTTTATCTTGCAATGGTTAGGTGTTAATTAGCAATATGAAGGTGTTCATCTCTGGTGAGTTTGTTGTTCCGAAATTGTTTGCTCAATTTCAAGCTTTCAATTCATGTAGTTACCAGGTGTTGAGCATTCGCGTTACTTTCTGTCGATTATTTCGAAAGGATTCGACATGTACACTATTTGGCAGCGGTTGCAGATGTATTTGTTCATTTTCTTTTCCAGTTGATTTCCCCTTCTCTTTTCTTGAGGGAAACATTCCAAGAGTTTCACGTATTAAGATTCAGACTGGAGGGTGGTACAAGTTGTTAGTGCGTGGAGGCATGCCAGCAACTCATAAGCTTCTTTCCTTTCAACTTGCTTCCTACACTTTTGGATCATGAAGATCAAAGGTTGTGATTGAAAAATGTACAATTGGTTATGTATGACAACCTATTCGTTGCTAGCGTGGATACATTCCTACCCAAGGATCCATTGCTAGCGTGGATACATTCCTGCCCAAGGATCCATTCCCAACCTGTAGGGTGCATCTATTTCCAACTAGGGTGGAATAAATTTTGCAACTAAAGCTTGAAATGTGATTTTTTCTCCTTTTCAAGTTTGGGACTATAAGGTCATGACACATGTCTTAAAGTAGTGAGCAAGAAAGTAGTAAGTAGTAAGTGGGAAAGGAGTTCATGAATGATTTGAATTGGGTGACTTTATACATTGGGTATGGGTTCAAACTAACTCAAGGCTTCCAAAATTCACAGTAATTTCAATTCAAGGCATAAAATTATCAAAAAATTTGCAATCACCATTTTCTATCTTCTTAAATGGCAGTAAGTTTAGTTTGCCTTATATTGCTCTAAAACATGTAAGGAATTGCTTAAGTGGTTGACTATAGGTGGTTCTACTATAGCTCCAATGCCACCTAGATGTTTGGTGTTGGATTCAACATTTGATAGGATGGAATATCATGCACATTTTGATGTGCCAATAAATGTAGAATACACTAGAATTAATCATATAGTGGGAGGAAACTTGAGTTTTTTTCTACAAAAAATAGAAATCTAGGGATCAAATTCTTTTTGGATCCAAAATGGATCTCTTTTGAGTTTTGCCCTTAGTTTTGCTTCCACCAATGAGAACTCACAAGCATGTGGCATGTAGGACTAGGGATTGTAATTGAAGACAAGAAGTATGAGTTTAGAGCATAATTCAAGATGAAGTGGTGGACCACAATACATTTATTTTTAGAGATTACAGCTTCAACTTAGCTTGCAACTCTTGAGCAAGTTTCGACCATTTTATGATTTATTCTATCGTGTATAAGGTATGTTCACACTTAAGTAGTAAAATTTATTAATGTGAAGATCTCATATAGGTTCTATTTTGGATTTATTGTCACTTTGCTATTTCTAATTCCAATAAGTGGTGTGATCATTTTTACAATGTTCATAGGAGGTGCAAATATACCTTATAGAGGTATGAAGTGTTGTTCATTGTCTTACAGAAGTCTCAACTCATACATTCAATTGTTAACCAAGGCAAATGAAAAGGCCACCTTGCCCTATCATTTGACTCACATTTTCATGCTTATAAGTCAAATGGAGGTACTCTCCTTTTATATGACTTTCATACTAAAGCCAAAGTTGGCAAGAAGTATTGGAGTAGGGTGGACTACAGTTCACTTTTGTAGCTTGACTTATGACTTCCCTTAACCCCTAAAAGACCAAACTGCGTTTTTTGGCAGCATAGCAATTTTGGGCAGCTTACTACGGATGGAGTTTTTCTTTTATTTCTTTGAAATTTTCACACAACATGTGCCCAAGGAGTAGCTTTAAGGCCCAACAATTTTTGTAACTTTTGACTCTCCTTGCCTTTGGCTTGGCTGACCTTGCAATGCCTAGCAATGTGGCCTGATTTGCCACACTTGAAGCATGTCCTTGTCTCCTTGAACTCCTTGGTGTTGCCTCCTTTGCCATGTCTTGACACAAGGGTTGATCCCTCTCCTTGGGACTCATTCTCCTTGCGCTTGGTCACCTCATGCATCAAGCGCGCCGTCACAAACTCCATGGTCAGCTCCTTCATAGGCCTTGTCTCCAATGTGGTGATGAGGAACTCATAAGACGGTGGCAAGCTCTCCAACAAAGTCATCACCATATCTCCATCCGTCACGGGTGCCTCCAAACAAGCCAACTCATCCGCAAGAGCCTTGATCTTGTTGACATGATCCAACAAGTCATCCTCCTTTTGTATCTTGCTAGTGAAGAACTTCCGCCTAAAAAAGAGGATGTTGGAGAGGCTCTTGGTCTCATGGATGTTGCAAAGGGTGTTCCATGCTTGGGCTGGTCCCTTGCAATGGCGAATTTGTGCAATTTGCCGGTCCACAAGGTTGATGGCAATGAGAGCAAAGGCCTTCTTCTCCTTCCTCTCAAATGCCTTCTTGGTGTTTGGATCAGCATTTGCACTTGGGGGCTCCTCACTCCCATCCACCACCTTCCACAAGTCCTTCTCCGCAAGGATCATCTCTATCTTGAACTTCCACATGCCAAAGTTCTCCCCATTGAACTTGTCAATGATGCGCACGCCTTCTCCTCCACTTGATGCCATAATGGAGCACCTCCCACTTGTTGGCAGCCTCCCAAGTGTCTCCAAGAGTTCACAAACTCAATTCAGCCTCCAAACAAGCACTTGGAAGCCAATTCGGCTGAAATGACACCAATCAGTCCTTTCAAGCACCTCCAAAAATCCTTCACACCCCAAGAACGACCACAAACACTCCTACAAGTGCAAGGACTCTTTTAAACACCAATTCAGACCCTAATGAAGCTCAAAATCACCACATGCACATCATGGGCTAGTGCTACTTCAAATCAGCAAACAAACATACAATGCTTCTCCCAAATGCACCTCCCAATGCTCCTCCCAAACTCACAATGCTCCTCCACACTCCAAGGAGCTCAAGCCTTCAAATCAGCCCTAGATGGAGCTACTACTCTCAATTCACACCACAAGGACAACAATGGTCTCCAACAACCCTAGTTGGATCACCAAAAACACCAAAGGACCCTAATTGGCTCTCAAAAATCTCACAAAAGCACAATTCAGCCCTCTTGGATTCACCAAGTCCACTAATTCGCCTTACACACTCACAAGGGCACTAATCAGCCCTCAATGGATGGCAAATGCCTCAAGCAACAAAACATGCTTCCAAGGCTCACAAAAGACACTCACTAGATTGCAATTTGCCAAATCACAATCCACAATGCACCCAAGTGCACAATCAGCCTCAATGGGCTCCCAATGTACACCTCGAAGCACAAACTCAAAATAGGAGCACAAATCAGCCCTTTCTAGGTCTGATTACTACCATGAGCAAACTCACACCCAAAATGTACTCAAAACCTCACAAACCAGCCAACAAATGTCCAAGAAAAGAACAAAACACTTGCTTCTTTTGTAAAAAAAAATTCACTCCAAAGTTTGTTTTTGTTTTTGACTTACACCATATGGTTTGTAGGTGACAAAGTGACAAAAGGCTAGTTGCTCCCCCAAGCTCCAAGATCTTCTCCAAATGATTTGAATTTCTCCCTCAAACGCAACTCCAAGTGCGTGGGCCCATAACCTATTGAGATTACAAAGTACTTCAATGGAAGAAAGGCTTTACTTAGATGGTAGGAAGATACCAAACCCCATGAGTGGGTTGAACATAAGGTAGAAGCCTTTCACTAGTTATCCACATACATTATGGGATAACTAACCACCATGGGCTGCCTTTGACTACAAGCAATACCCAAGAGACTCTAAGTCTAACTAAGAGTCTAACACTATTCCTAGGGCTGAATGTACATAGTCTGCAACAATATGTACATGATCTTCAACAG